>JAQFZP010000820.1:0-26369 GCA_034695745.1 Geophilus truncorum | reverse complement strand
AACTCGAAACTCACTTCATATTTCAGTCGTTTTGTTATCGGCTATCGCTGAATTGACGTCATTCAAAATGACTTAAGGCTGATTGTCGTCACGGGTTTTTCGTGCACAATGTTGGCTTATCTTCATCTAATCTGTTCGAAGAAATTGTTTATTAATATAAATGAAACTTTAACCTGTGTAAGTTGATTATTTAACTTTTTGATCGATAATTAATCTTATACGTAACACGCTGATACTTCTGCTACTTTCAAAACAGAAAACACTTCATCACATTGGGAGCCGGTTGCTCACCTGATTTATCAACACATGGCTGATAATGTAAAAATTATTTGTTTAATTTCATGGGTAAGTCGTTTTAAATTATTAACATGCACATTTCACGCTAAATCAAATCCGGGGTCGTTAAACGTAATTAGTAAGCGAATAAAACATTTCATAATGTTTTTGCTTCTTTTTAAACGTGAGATTTATTGTTGCAATTCAGAGTTTTCCTCGTTATCATTTATCAATCACAGGTTATATGTATACAGTGCACTTGGATTAATGTGAAACAACGGACGATCTTAGAACACTTGCAGAGATTTAGCGATAGGAAATGTGAGTCATGGTTGTTCTTTTATTTTGCACTTCATTAACAGTTGGATGATTTTTTGCGAGAAGGCAACGGTTGCAAAATTTCCGCGAGTAAAAGGTCGAAACTGCAATGACATGATTTTAACACATCTAATTGTTTTTGCATTGAGAATCAATATTTGTTGGCAGATTATTTTTTGCGGTGAAAGGAAGACTTTGGCCTTGTGATTTCAATCCGTTTATGCATGCTTTTATTCGAACAAACAGTGAAGGCAAATGGAATAATTTGTGAATTTTTTCCACTTGTTAATACTTTGCTCACACTAATGTCAATATCTAACTTGTAAATTAAATACGGTAGATATTCGGTGTTGAAGTTTGGACTTTAAAATCATTAGATGATTGAATATTAATTTTGAATTTTGCTTTTTATACAATATCGTACATTATCGCGTGAAGAGTTTGGGTCGATTTTATGGTTACAATGTATAGGGAGGAGTCGACTGTGTGAAGCAATCGACTTATGCGAGAAAGGGCTAAATTGGGAATGTTTTCAACTCGTTATGTAGTAGCATAAAGTTTTATTATATTTTCGAATTTTAATTATAATGGCAGCAAACATATGGTACAGTTACTGGTATATGAAAAGCAAAATTAAATTTTTCATCTAGTGTCATTTATTTATCATGTACAGAATTATATATGATACTTATATAGTTCATGGCTTTATATTCTTTATATCGGTTTGTTAGATTTAACCGATTGCGAAGAAATTTCATGTTGTTCCGAGTATCAAATTTCACGTGGTAGCATCATTAGAAAAATTTAAATATTTAGTTTACTCTAAATTCACTCGTACGCTTATTATAATATCTTAAATTTCAAACTGCATTCCCAAATATTGCAATGAGACTCATCATTCTCAGGTGGTACTGCCAAGCATTTAGATCATAACGAAACAAATCAGGTATCACATATACCAATAAAATAGACGGTATTTTGAAACAAGCCGATATTTATAAATACAATAAAATAAAAGTAAGTTTTATTTATATTTTATAAATATTTTCAAGGCCGTAAAAATCTATTTGCATTCAATGTCGGCATGCAAAGGGGCGTAAAAAAACAATTAAAACACGGAGTAATTTCGTCATATTATCGGTGCGAACAAACTCTCAAGCCAAGCTTTCAAAGGGTTCAAATGAGAAATTTCATCCATTGAAGCATAAAAATAAAATACAACTACGAGCAATTTAGTTCCGTTTCGAATGCATCGTCGGTTGCACTCAGATGACCAAACGCGAGATTGTATTTTGTTGCTAGAGATGAAGGTGAGCGAGTGGATTCACTGTATCCATCGAATTTGCAGGAAAGAGGAGCCGAGGATTGATTGATCGGCTCGCAAGCACATAGCGGAACGTGCTCTTCTAGGTTTTCCCGCGTTTGGTCCTGTCACGTGTGGCCTCTATTATTGCACTTAAGTCACGTGACACGTTGATTGGATTGCTTGTGTAGCTAGCTGAGGTGTCATTTGTGCCGAGGCGCTGCTGGTAAGACCTTACTTTCCTTTTTTTTTGTTCCCCTGGCGGCGAGTAGTGATGGGAATGCGTCTTTATGCTGTTTTTACTATGTAAAAGGGGCTGCAGAATGGAGTTTTCGAGTCGGTTAGATGGGTTTAAAGATGTGGACGTGCAGATTTGCATTTTTCCAGAGCGATTAGTAAAAATGAAATTTTAGAAAATGAAATGAGGGCGAGGTTTATTAGCATTTTATTCACACGAGCGGAAAATTTTGATTTTAATCTTGGATTTAATCTGGAAGTGCAGAAATGTGTTGTTTTTGTGTTGTGATAATTTGTTAAAGTGTCGGATTACAGTCGTTTACAGCGATTACGTGCTAAGAACAATTTATTACTTGAAATTACATTTAATTATTGCAAAATCTGGTAAATGAAGACACTTGACGCAATTTGTTGTTTTCATATCGATTTCCGCTATATTTGATTTTCAGATCATACAGTTATTATCATATTTATCTATAAGATTTCATATTAGAAAAAAAGCAGATGCAAACATAGTTTAGGTTTCGACAATCAATATATCATTCAAAGTCTGATCATGCGTTGTATGAGAAAACCAATTAAGCTAGAATTTTACATCAATTTTAAAGAAGAATTTCATTTCATTTCAACAAAGATTACTTTTGTTTTGTTTGTGTTTATATATATATTTTTTTAATTTAAAAAAACTGGTGATCTGAAATTTAAGAAAATAAACGAGATCTAAATTTAGTTTTACTACAATAGCGACTTGTATGATTTGTTTACAAAATTCGATCTCATTTTACACGACCAGTAGCATTGGAAACCAGTCTACATGATGCTTCCGCTCCTCACATTACCTAGGTCGCAACACGATACCATACTATTATTTATCTAATTAGGCCACATTAAGTCCCAAAAAGCTAACGATTAGGAACATTGTAGTTGTAAATCACGTTAATTTCCCTATCTTTTTCCTCATACCGTTATTAATGGCAGTTAAGATGCGCAAGGTCACTCATGTACTCGATGACGATAATTCAACAGGTAGATTCCTCGTAGCTAGTTTTGTTTTCGCTAATAGAATGAGTACGTAGAATTGCGGGGGAATATATCTCGGTACTGTGAGTGGGTTTCAGGTGGCGGGGAAATTTTTTATTTTGTTTCATTTCATTTTTTCCTTTTATCTTTATTTCTCAATGCATTTTGGCGCGCGTCCAGAGGACTAACTTGCGTCAGCTGCCCAATCCAAAGTCTAAATGGTGGCTATGCAGTGAAGCAGCAGTTTTTATCCTTCTCTTCCTCTTTTTTTTTTAAAATATATAATTTTTTTTATAAAAAATAAAAATGGGAAGAAAGTAAAGTCGAGTGCGCATGCGTGTTGCGAATCGCTACTTTCATCCTTCCATCGACTGCCGGGCAACGTGCATCTTTTTTGTTTTATCAGACGTCGCGCTACATATTTTTATTGTTTACACCGAACAGACACTAGTTGGCGCTGCACTTCTTTGATCAGCTGGCGTAGCAGGATAAACACGATAAAAAATTCGCAGAGATCGTGCGTGCAGTTTAGCTGTGTGTTGTTGGCACTGAAATTTCATCTGCTTGTCTCAATTTAGCCCTTGGAAATGTGTGTCTAAATTTAGGTAAGCAATTTGTATTGTTATTACGTGGCGAAATATTTATTGTTAGTGGTTTAGTAATTTTCCGTCATTTATGACCCGTCTGGCATTTTGCAAAACATTTTTTTTTTTTTTGTGATTTTTTTTTTTTCAATCATTGTGTGGTTGAATTTCCTGGTTGAGCTAGTTTTATTTAACTTGTCGACGTAGCAACTGTTTTATTTTTATGGTGTTTTTGTTGAGGTATTGCTTGCTCATCTGCAAGGTTAAGAGGATAGTTTACTTGAATGATTGACCTTTGCGAAATGTAGTTCAAGTTCGTTGAAGGTATTTATTATTATTATTATTATTGGGTGTTCAAGAGAGTATGTTATTAATTTTAATTTTTTGTACTGGCATTTTTTCAAGTTAGAAATTTGATACAATATTTATATTTCTTAATGAAATGTGGTTTGACCTTGTGGTCGTTTGAGATAATTACTATTATATTTATCTTGACGTCATTTGTGAATAGAGAATATGTAATATGGAAGTTTGTTATTGTGTTTGTATTGTGAATGGAGGAAAATTCAGTGGAAAATTATGTTTTATGATTCAATGGCTAAGTACAAGAGTTTTGTTTATTACAGCTTGGAAAGAATTCTTTGAAGGCAATTTAAGAAAGTCCAAAACAATTTGTACATTATTTCAATTTTTAATGGGTTTCTCTGGTGGAATGAAATAGTAATAAAATTCAATGCAATTTTCATGTTTTAATTTCATGAGCTTCATTTAATGAAATTCTAATGATTTTTTTTGAGCTATGTATTATGTATATTTGTGGCCTTGAAATGAATTTTTTATTCTGAACTTGGCAATGAGCACTCTGCACATGCTCATTTATCTCTATTCGCCATTGTGAGTTGTGACAGACTCGAGTACTCGACGGTAGATGGTGCTCTGATGAAATACAACTTTTTGCCTGCAGATGGCTGTGTAAACGGATTTTTACACTATTTCCCTACATGAAAACTTGTTTTCTCCTTTTCCTAAAATGCATAAAAAATATAAAATTCAATTTAGAAATTTTTTTTTTTCAAAAATCGACTTTACGGGATATTTTTTTTTTTTTTCCATTCTGAAAGAAAAAAAAATCGATTTATTGGAGGCGCGATGCATCATTGATGACGTGATTTATCACTCCTACTCCATTTTCTCCAATCATCTTGAAAAGTGTTGAGGTGTGAATTATTCGATTTATGGCGTGCATAAATTGACCGTTTTCAGATTCTTTTTCATTTACACTATTTTTTATAAAACCCGTGCTGTTTTATTGGTGTTTTCTCACTTTAAATCGAAGTGACTTTTTTTTTTAAGTTGAAAAAAATCTCTTGTTCCTCAGTTAATCTGAGCTATGTACACATTAAGGAAAATTAGAATGTCAAAATTTTCTTATCGACTCAATTACGAAGTGTCGAAATTGTATGAAATTAAATCTTTTTTTCTTTCGTTTTAAAATTCAAACTCAGCTCCGGTGAATTTTTCCATTAAACCACTTGGCAAATTTTTAATGAGACTTCTCACAGCGATGAATGCGCTTGCGCAGAAATGCTCATCAAACGCAAGATTAGGGGGGTTGATATTGCCTAGTGGTGTCAATTAGAAACCGAGGACTGAAAATGTAATTAACACGACGTTTCTTTGAATTTGAAAAATTGCACCGAGCATGCGCAAGTGGTGTGGCTTTTTGCGGTTTGTTTGCGATCAAACTCGGAGCGGAATTTCAACTCTTGTTGCCATGAAACACCTGGACTCGCGCGCCATTAATCAAATAATGTGACATGGAGTGTTTGATGACCCTGTACGAAAGTCGGCAAATTGCCAATTTGTCCTTGAGTTCACGGCTCCTCTCGAAGTGGACAATGAGAAGCGAAACGGAAGTTCACTTAGCTTCGTTTTCCCCAGATGAAGGCAATAAGCAAAAGTCTCAAGCAGAACTGTGACACAGGCTTTGGCAATTGCACTCGAGGGGGCATCCGATCGATTTGCTTGTTTTGCCGGCTCGCATTTAGGCCTAATTAGGTTGAAAGTTTTTCACATGCCGTAATACTGCACTTGAAACACTAGGTTTGTTAAGTGCAAAGTGAGAACGAGATAAATAAAACCGGAAGTCTATTTAATTACTTGTTTATTTCGTTCTCTCGGTTTAAATATCAGTAAACAAGTTGGGAAATAGCTTTTTAGATGAAAACAAAAAAGTCAGATTGTTTTTTATTGAAATGCTAATGAACCTATTAAGAAGTAAATCTTGTTATGAATTGCTTCCGGCTTTTTTGTTTCTTAGAATCTCGGAATCTTAAAAAGCGATGTACAGATTCAAAAGAAGAAATTGCAAGAGAAAAATGCAATTTATAAAACGGGGAGTCATTTTAGGGTAACATGTTGCTCAAGAATGGCCAACAGATGGCCAGCTTCCCTCAATTTAGTTAATCAATGCCAGAAAACACGAAAAACTTATTCCAAGGGCTAAAACACTTTTTTTTTCAATAATGCATCAGAAAAAAACAACTAAATCGGTTATCTGTTTAAACGTCATTAAATACTTTATTATCTGAACTTTATTATCACTTTCATAATTCATTTCTCGCAAACGTTTCTCACGGAAACCAATATGGCCCATTCGCACTTGATGCATTGTAAAACCAAAGTGAATGTTCACCAGCACACGACAACCTTTGCCCTTTCTCATTGCACCGCTGCCTTTAGGGAATCCAGTCGGGCTCAGTTCAATGTGACTACCTCAATACAAACGTGTGAATACCCCGATACCGGATTTCTGGTTTAATCTAACCGACAAACGACATTTTTATCTCACAAAGTTCTAAATCCAGTGTCGGGTCGTAGGGACGTTATTTTATTTATTTTTTATCTGATATTAATAGTTATAATCGTTGTACTGGAATGCGGAGTAAAGTGCAGTCTAGGTCAGAAGTAGGGTGGTTAGTAAAAAGGGAGGAAATTGAGGGTCGCGTTTGAATCGAGGGGGTAAGGGGAGACGAAACACCAGGTGGTGCACGAGGCGTGTGCCTGCCATGTGCCAGGTATATAAGAAGTTATGGGCAAACGCCAGATGGTCGCCTTTTTCTTCTCGTGTTTTGATCCTTGCTTTGCTTCATTGTCAAGAAGCAGCTGTGCGCCCTTCGCGATTTCTTTGCCTGTTTACCCACCTCATTTGCATACAGCTGCCTGACGAGACGTCCACTCTAACGGAATTAAAAGAGGGGTGATCACGAGTATGGGTAGACACTTTTTTATGAGTTTACCAGACTTATTTACCAATATAAATTAAATAACAGCAATGGAAAAATTTGTATTTTAAGGTTCACTCGAGTGTTTTACTTCCTGGCGTTGAATTTCGGTAATATTTTTGTTTTGAAATTTTTAAATCTCTAAATACACTATTAAGTTTCAAATTTTGATTTTAGACGTCAAAATGGTTCAGTATTTTTGAACACTTAATCCCAAAGTTTAAAAAATCTCGGGAGTAAAAAAAAATTTTAAATCTTTACTACCGTATACACTTGTGTGAAGCAGCATTTAAAGCGGAAGGATGGCTTTTAAAGAGCGGAAATTATTTTTTACTTTTTTTTTAAATAATGAAAAAATTATCTCGAGATGATCTGCTCTGTTTCCTCGAGTCTCGGCACACAGGAAATGGATTTTTCGGTTTTGATGGTCGGTGCCAAATATTTGTCCATCCGAAATCTCTCGCTCTGATCTACTTCTGGTGTGTGATTGTGACCGTTGTATAAAACTGGTTTTGTCGAGTCTAAACCCGGGCATGACTTAACTCGATCTGCGAGCCCGTGACGTCGTGTGTAAAGCAATTTGCAGCTCGCAGCTGCGAGGGAGGGCAGGTGAAACTTCTCAGATTTATATCGAAGGAAGGAATAAAACTTAAAAAAAATTAGATATTTAATTGCTTCGTTACTCCTTTCGCTGCATGATAAATTAAGCAAACAGGACGAGAGGTGATTGGGAAACAGGTTGTATGCCTGAATGCGTCTTTCCAAAAAATTCATTATAAAAGTTAGCTGATTATGTACTTCACGGAAAAAAATTAAAATATTCTTTGAAATTTTGCCTTCATCTCTGTAATAGTCAGTCCATGAAAAATGATAATGTAATTTTTATATTTAAGCTGAAATTGTAGAAAAATTTTTATAAAATGACAAAATTATGATAAAAATTTCTATTTTATAATTCAATTTAACCAAAATTGGGTTGTTGCATTAAATGACCAATTGCACACGTGCGCAGTGCACCGTTTTTGGGGGCTCCTTCCTTCCCATTTAATTTTTCCCATCACCGACTCCTCCCTCGAGCGAGATTGAAACGGCAGCTGCTTCGGCCGAGCGCGTGCCAAACATCTCTCGTCTGCTCCTCGGCGCGTGGGGAGGCGGCGAGGCGAGGGTGGTCCACACCCCTTGCAACCAATTTTTTCCCAGGCACCTCGACTTAGCCCCGTCTCCCTCTGGCCCCCGGCAGCACGCTGCACTGTCACCTGCTTCTGGGATCACCACCTGCCCTCTTGTTGCACTGCACTGTGCACCAGCTGCCTCTCATTGGCCGTTGCCATTGGTTACCGATTTTTTTCTGCCTCTCCCGTGGTTCCCTTTGACCTCTCCCTACTGCCTTGACCATAACGCAGATCGGACGCATCGAAAACGGTTCACACGACCTCGTTCTCGATCCCAGTTCGCACGGGTAACGTTACTCGTTACTTAGTGCTTTTAATTCATTTTGTTAACGGTGATCAACACTCTGCCGCAACATGTTGATCTGTATTTCGGGATTTCTGTGCAGGTGAGCTCTGATTTTGATTGTTTTTCGAATTTTTCAAATGAATTCCGGGTTGGAATGCGGCTGTTTGTTTGAGTTCTCTGAAATGAGTTTGTGTGCCAATTTACGGATTTAAAGGCTTAAAAGGGGCGTTCGGTTCGCCTGTTTGGGCCCGGTAATGGTTTGTATTCTCCATTTACCCCCCTCGATTTGGAATGAAAATCGGAATGGGGATGAGGAAATGTTTGCAGTTGTTTTTATTACCGGCTGCTGCTGCCGTGAGTGCGGTGAGTGAGGGGTTTTGATTCCGATTCAGGTGTTTGAGGATTAAGGTTTTAGATAAGGGGGAATTAAGATAAAACACGCTTGCCATGCTGTTTCAGGGACGTTATGGGTGGAGTTGTTTTTTTTTTCACGCTTGTTGCAGTTTTATTTGCATTTGTGAGGAACTAACCTAAATTTCCTATTTAGGTTTTAGAAGTATTCCGTTTTCGTTAATTTTAATTATTTCTCTTTTTTATAATTATTTTCAATTGTGGGGAATTTGACCGTGACACATTTAGGAAAAACCGTTAGTCGTTAGTGGCATTTTTATGTTTAAAGTGGGAAAGTAGATTTTTCAGAGTAAAGTATTTTTCTTTTATGTAACTTTTTAATACGTTAAAAAGTGAGGACAAGGCTAAATATTTTTTAAAAAATAACGAAACAAAACAAAACAAAACAGGTGTTGTTCGTCATATTTTTTTTCCAACTGTTGCTTAATAGGTCACAACATAAACACGTGATTATAAAAAACTGAATTTATTTAAATTTAAATGGGGCAATCGTTTTAAATTGCAAATTTCTTCAATTTCACTTTGAAATTACACATTTCTTAAACGTTATTTATTAAAGTAAAGTGGAATTAAATTCCACAAACGTACCGATTGCGAAACTTATTTCTTTTATCAAGCTATAAATACCGACATTTGCCCCAAGGCACGTGTCCCGTAATCCCACTTTCTCTCTCAACTGCCCCTTTTATCGGCTGCGCAAGTACAAGACTGGCTTCGATATGTGTGAATTGCCGCATTAAATTCCTTTTATTTGTTTTATTGATTGCCCATTTTTCTTCACAGTACTCCTCAGAAGCCTGACAGGCCATCTTGCGGTCCGGGTCCACCGCTCAAGCAGCTCAAATCCTACTCGGCTGAGAACGGCGCTTCCCCACCCATCACGCCCACTGGCATCCAAAGGAGCCGTCAACGCAGTGTGAGCGGAAACATCAACTCGAGAAAACTTGCAAGCCGCACAAATGACGATATCTTGAAGAGAAGTCGCGTTCAGACTGTGTAAGTATGCAAGACGTGAAACCCATGCAATATTCAATTTCCTATCGATGGCGGATTTCCAAAATTGCAATTCCATCTTATCTCAAATCAATGCTCAAAATTTGTCCTCTTTTGCTGCCAAATGTAACGTGATAAATTTTGGAAGTTTGACGTTCAAAAAAACATAACGAAATTTATTTTTATTGATTTTTTTATTTTTTTTTATTGAAGGTATGAATTATCGCAGGACCTGCTGGACAAGCAGGTTGAAATGCTAGAGCGCAAATACGGCGGCCACGTACGAGCTAGCAAAGCAGCACTGACCATTCAACGCGCGTTTCGCCGCCACTGCATGGTGAAGAAATTCCAATACATAACGAGCAGCGCCAAATCCGAAAAGAGGCTCTCGCGTCGTTTCAATACGGTCGATAAGGAAGACGACTGGTCTATCGGCTACAGACACCTGGTGCACAGCGGCTCCAACACAAACATGGCTCCTGCATACGAAATCGTGGAGCATTCCGATCCCGAGTCGGTCATCAAGTCCAATTTCGCCGCTCTCTATAAGGAGCTAAACGAATCCTTCGATGTCGCGGATGACAACTCGGTCGAAGCTCACAGACCCCCGCTCTATCCGAACCGGTCGCTGAGCATGCGCGAGAAGAGATTGCCTTCGCCGCGCACCTCCGAACCCGTGGGAGTGGAAGCTTTTACGAATTATTACAACACTTCGCCCGTCGACACCAAAGAACAGAACGGAAACGCGAACAGTTTACCTCGAACAACGAGTAGAGGGAGCCGCGTAATGATATCGGCCGCCGGTTGCATTTCTCCGCACGTTAGGACCAATGTTTTGTTGAACAGCTCCGACGGGAGCATCGACGCCGAGTATTCGGACAAGGATGTGAGTTTGATGGAGGAAAGCACTTATTACACACCGTCATCGACCATGTCGCCGCCCGTGTATGTGCGAAGTGTTAATTCAGGCTGGAATAATCAAACGCCCATCACGAACGTATCGAACAGTGGCAAGCAAGGCATGCGCATGACTAGTTCAAGGACTGTTGTCCACGTGACTCCCACGGGTAATCAAATCACGTCGCCGATCGACGAGCACTACGTGACCGCGTTCGAAACATCGTGCGATTCAGAAGAAAGCTTTCACAAATATGTACGTTTGAGATAATATTTCGGTATTATTCAAAATATTTAATTTAATTTTGCAATTTCAGGTGCAAGAAGAGCATCATCTACAGTTATCGCGAGATACAGTTCTCAGGCGGACGATGGTCAGTTCGCCCATTGACACTGCCTCGTTTGCCAAGGGACACGGCGTCCCGCATTTGCGTGGAATGGCCGCCGTTTCCGCCGTACATCACCAGAAACTCATCCTGGACACGACACAGCGGCGAAATTCAGCTCCTCCTGCACAAGATAAGAAGAAAATGCCTCCAGAAGTCCCCAAGAGAACGTCTTCGATTACGAGCCGATCTACGGACTCACGGTCATATGCTGGTTCCGTAAAATCTTCCGACGGTAGTCAAAAAGGCGATTTGGTGCGTTCTCCTGATGGAGGCAGTCTCTCCAGCGTTCACTCCTCGGGCAGTGAAAGCAGCCTCACTGGTTCCAGCAGCGATCGAGCGACTCCTAGCGGAAAAAGCGTCGATCTCAGCGTAGCCAGCGACGCGTCCCTTCACAAGAGTCAAACCCCTGTTAATGTGGAAGCATCTCCGGTATGGAAGCGCAAAGCACAAGTAATTTTTTAATTACTTATGTTTAGGTTTGCAATTTTTGTTACTAATTTGCAAATGTTTATCTACAGGTAAATGCTCCAGAACTTCTGCATCCAGGGTCTTTGCTCGAGGACAAAAGGTTGAGCAATATCTCCGAGAATAGCGAAGATAGTTTGGACGTAGTGGGGTATTCGAGTTCTCCGCCCATCTCGGAGGTGATGTACGCCGCGCGAACTTATCAAGGTCCAAACATGCGAGTTGCTCCTGATGTTACGCCGGTTTATAATAAGATGTCTGAAGTGATGAGAAAAAGACAATATCGTGTTGGACTGAATTTGTTCAATAAGTAAGTTTTTTAAATTAAATAGCTATGAAAATTCGTGAATACTAATTTATTTCTTTTTATTAATAGAAAACCCGAAAAGGGTATCAAGTACTTAATTCAACGAGGTTTTCTCGAAAATTCCTCTCAGGCTGTGGCGCGATTCCTTATATCCCGCAAAGGTTTAAGCAAACAAATGATCGGCGAATATCTAGGCAATTTACAGAATCCATTCAACATGCAAGTCTTAGAGTAAGTTTAAAACACAATTTATTTTTTTTTTTTTTTTAAAGTGAAGTGTTGGTATGATGATATTAAAAAAACCATCTGAATGTACAGTGATTTTATCATTAGCGGATATGGGCCTGACAACATTTTAACTTTTTCTAAATTTTTTTTAAAAAACTTGATAAATGAAACATGAAATCCAATAAATGCTCTTGACTTTTTAGTTGCTTCGCTGGTGAAATGGATTTAGCTGGGATGCAAGTGGACGTTGCATTACGTAAATTCCAAGCTTACTTTCGAATGCCGGGAGAAGCGCAGAAAATCGAGCGACTGATGGAAATATTCGGACAACACTTCTGCGAATGCAACCACGACATTGTGTCAAAGTTGCACAGTCCAGATACGATATTTATTTTGGCTTTTGCCATCATCATGTTGAATACCGATTTACACACACCGAATCTGAAACCCGAACGTCGAATGAAAATCGACGATTTTATAAAAAATTTAAGAGGGATCGACGACGGTCACGACTTGGATCGTGACATGCTTGTTGGCATCTACGAGCGGATTAAAGTGAATGAATTCAGACCTGGATCGGATCACGTTACTCAAGTGATGAAAGTGCAACAGACTATAGTTGGAAAGAAACCGGTAAGAACTTGGCCAGACTCAAGCAAAACACAAAAATAAGGTTTAGTGCTTGGTTGAATGACTTATTTGTTTACGATTGCAGAACTTGGCACTGCCACATCGACGCCTTGTATGCTACTGCCGTTTGTACGAAGTAAACGATATTTACAAAAAAGAACGCCAGGGAGTTCATCAACGAGAAGTTTTTCTATTTAACGATTTATTAGTTGTCACTAAGATTTTTAATAAGAAGAAAACTAGTGTCACGTACACATTCCGCCAATCTTTTCCTTTGGTTGGGATGCATGTGCAGCTTTTTGAAGTTCCACGTAAGTTGTTTATTTATTTAATCTTTCAAACACATTTCATTTTTTTATTAATTTTTATTTTTATTGTTAATTGCAGATTATCCTCATGGAATACGATTAGTTCAAAAAGTGGATGGGAAAATCATGATCACGTTCAATGCTAGAAATGAACACGACAGATGTAAATTTATGGAGGATTTACGCGAATCTATATACGAGGTATGGCTATAATTATTACAAACATACATTTTGAGGTCAGTTTTTGACGGTGAATTATTGGGCTTTCAGATGGACGAAATGGATAACATTCGAATCGAGACTGAATTGGAAAAACAGAAAAATGCGCGGAGTCGAACGTCCGAGAACCGCGATTCTGGCGTGGCCGACATGGAACTGCCGGCCATGAGAGATGGACGGCTGTCGGTCGAATGCGGGCTCAAGCGATCTGCACTCTCCAATTCACTGTTGGACATCCACGAACAATGTAAGTAATTAAATTAACCACTTTTACTTAACCGACATCATTTGCTAAACAACTTTTTTTCCCTGCAGCAACCGATAAACCACAGCGGAGAGGCAGTGCTGGTTCACTGGACAGCGGAATGGTAAATTTACATTAATTCTCACAAAATAAACAGGTTTTATAATAATTTTTTTTTAAATTTAATTTTTACAGTCCATTTCTTTTCAATCGTCAGCTGCTAGTACAGTGAGCAGAGAATCATCTCCTCAGCAGGGAGCAAAACATGCACAGGCCAAACCCAGTGGGCATCATCAAAGTTTTTTGGGCGGGTTGTTCAGCAAGCGAAACAAGGGAACGCCGAAAAACGCGACGAAACAAAATTCTGCCGACAGTACTGACGTGTGATTCGAAGGCATTTGCTCATTCCGTCGTGACTGAGGTCAGTCTGTGGATTGTCCAAACCGGAAGTCTCGATAGGCAGCTTCATCGAGGGGATTCAATCTCCTCGGGAAAATTGTTTTGATTCGAGTCTTGACGACTCCTTCATTTTTCTAGTCTCAAATGTTGTTAGTCATCTTATTACAAACAAACGGATTTGCATTAGTGCAATAATATATTTCTTGCTCTGTTAACGTAGAAGTTATTTTCATCAAGAAAACGTGTGATCTTTGGCTCAAAAAAGAGTGCCATCCACTTTAAATTTGTTTTAATGGTCAATTGAGTTCTCTTCAACAACCTTATTTATTAATCTAGAGCACTCAGTTGATGGTCCCTTCTTCCTTCTTATACACTTCATCAAATTCTAGCACTTGAGGCGCACGAATCCGGTTTTATTTCTCAGACAAAATAATCTTTTTTTTTTTTTATTATGTTTTTAATAAAATCTTTTTTTATTTGACTTTTTTAATAAAAAGTTCAAAATAGCCAAGCTTTTGTGCACTCCATTTTGTCGGATTAGAAAAGTTTATTGCCACTACCATATTTGTACAAAGCCATTTTTCTGACTGTAATATAGTCTTTGTATTATACGAACGATACTTGTGTATTCAGAGAAAAAGAAGATCATGAGTGAAGGAGTGGATTTTATTTGGCAGAAGTCGCATTCTGTCCTTATTATTAATTAATATTATTATATGTAGACGCGAATAATAAAGCGATTTCGATTTTTTCTTTCAATCGATCAGACAAAATCTGACACTCTGTTTTAGGATACAAACTAATGCCAAACAAAGCAAATTTTGTTATTTTTAATATTTTAAGGCGTCGAATTTTATTGAGATGTTTTTAATTTAATATTGATACATTAATCGAGAGAAATTGGATTTTGTTCGAACGAAAAAAGAATCTAATCATTTCCAAGAGTTGTAACGATACTAATTTATTATTCAGAAAATTTTTTTTTATGATGTGAGGAAGGTTTGACGCAGTTGATAGTCAAATGCCAAATATAATAATAGCAGAAGATAATTTAGGGCACACATTTAATGCAAAATCTCAGCTCAAACTCCTGATATAGAAATTTATTGAACTGAAAACCAGAGTGGAATTTCACTTTTTTATTATGTATAAGGAGAAATGACTTGTGTGACATAACTAGTCTTTAAACTAAAGTAAAATAATTTTTCATTTTATATATTTAAAATAGATATAGTATGTTTTGACAAGTGCGACCGGAAGTCGTGTTTTTAATTATTTTTTTCGTTTTGTAAATAATAGTTTTCTCAGTTTTATTTTATTTTTAAACGAAAATAAAAACTTTTTATTTGATTTCTTGTCCAAGGGAGTTATGGGACTTGAATTTTGATTGATGTATGTGCTTCAAGTTGTATAATTGTGTAAAATCTATACATGTAATTAATGTAAATTTTTGAGTTTAGACGTATTGTAAAACCCAAGTATTTCGTATTAAAAAATTCAAATAACAGTAAAAAAAAAAAAAAAATGTACACGTGCATTTATTCGAACTGAAAACTCATTCTGAGAATGATTCAGCACACGTTATCTCGAATTGACGCAATGAGAGGGGAATCAGGGAAGGACCAATGCATTTTCGGGAGGGTAAAAGGGCATCACTCCTGATCACTCCTCGCATTAAAAATAAACAACTAAAAGGTATCAAATTTTATTCTAAAATAATTACACAACAGAAAACAAACAAGACATTTTTACTTTAAATGAATTGCTCCATCCCTTCTGTCAATTAATTTCTGTTGATTTCGCTGTGATTTCATTTGTGCAAACCCATCCTTCCTCCGGTTTAAATGAAACCCCCTCTGCTGAGAGATTGCTTTTCCTTTGACTGAAAATGGGGCTTTTCCAGGAGCTCCAACCGGCTAATAGATATCAGGTTCACAATGGTTAAAATATTCACGTTGCAGAGCATTTTTTTTTTCAATTTCAAAACAGCATTATCTATTCTTGAGAAATTGAGAAACAACTAATGGAACTTTGAATAGTCTTATTCTACATCCAGAGATTTCTCAACTCGAATGATTTGTTATTTTGCGTTAATCGCCTCGCACTGATCTGCTTCATACTTCGTTTTTAATCTCACTTGTCAGCTGATAAATCGGCGATAAATACATGGCAATAACCTTAACATTTACCTTGTCTAGCAGATCATAACCTTGTTTAAAATGTTTACATATTTTCTAAAATTTTTATTCAAAACCTTTAGGTAAGAAAATGAGGGAAAACCGGGAGCAATAGAAGCGTTTGGAATGTGTTTGTGCATAACATCCGATCGGGATCTCAAGTCACTGTAAGATCAAAAGTGCAATTAGGAGCAATTTGATTTACGAGAAAATAAGTACCTGAGATGACCAGAGTATAGATAGGCATCCGGATTTAACTAAGTCTTCCTCACAATTGGATCAATGTGTTGCGAAGCAAGAGGAGTTTTACGTAAGGATAAAACGAGAAGGTCAGTTGAAACGCAGCCAATCGTTGGTTAGATCAGTAGCCAAATAAATAAGGAAGGCGACTCCACCAGCTTTCTTTTAGACACAGTCAGCTGTGCCAGAAGAAAGCTGTTTCAGTCTATTCTCCACTTTACTCTCAAACCCAGGTACAGTCACTGTTAAATCATTTTCTCTTTAATCTTCCCATAGGTAGGAAGTTGGATGCCAAGTCAAGTCATTTGAGCTCTGACATTCTCTTTACTCATTTTCTACTTTATTCTGGTTGGTACCTCTTGAATCTGTTTACACCTCATTCAATTTGTTGTTGATAATTTTTTTTTTTTACCAATTTTTAAGGATGTGTTTATTTACTTTGACTTTCAGACTGATAGCAGTTCAATTGATACACGAACAGTGATTGACTTACCCTGAGATATGGCAGAAGAGAAAATTTTGGTATCAAATGGATCTTTGGGCGATTCTTCTCCGAAAATAAAGTACAGGCCGAGAGAAACGTGGGCAAAGCAGACAGAATTCATCTTGTCAGTCATCGGTTTTTCCGTCGGTCTTGGAAATGTTTGGAGATTTCCATATTTGTGCTACAAAAACGGTGGAGGTGAGTGACTCAATACTTAAAATACACTTTCAAGTGATTCGAGTTATAAACAGCTCGACTTGGTCCTTCAGGGGGGGATGGGGGAGTCAACGTCTACAGAGGATATTTTTTTTTTCATTTTTTTTATTGCAACCTTGACTCTCTACTCCAATCAGGCTGTCACTTAAACGAATTGCTTCCTTTTCATTTACGAATCGATAATTGTCAATTTTTCTCGTGTTTGATTTACTAGGAGCATTTCTGGTCCCGTATCTTATCTTCCTTTTCGCCGGCGGAATACCTGTTTTCTTCCTCGAGGTGGCGCTGGGCCAATACATGGCACAGGGAGGTATTAGTGCCTGGAATATTTGTCCCATCTTTAAAGGTGTGCCAATAACCTAAATGAGGATTCAATGACGTAACTTTGTTTGCCTCTTTAATTTCTCTTCAAATTTTTTTTTGGTTTATTTATAGGAATTGGATATGGCACAATCATAATTGAGTTTCTGCTTAATATTTATTACATCGTAATCTTGGCATGGGCTCTTTTATATCTCATTTACTCTATGTCATCTGAATTGCCGTGGACGACTTGCGGAAATCCGTGGAATACAAGTATTTATTAATATTTTATTTCTATCTATATTAATGTATTTTTATGTCATTTCTTTCTTTTTTTTTTTTTTACTTTCACTATTATTTTTTTATTATTTAATTATTGGGGATCTTGCGAAACCAACGACATAAACGAATAAAAGGGTATAACTTTAAACTGAAATATGTCAATGATGCAAGCGACAAACATAAATCTTTACAGATTCGTGGAATCGAAATCTGTAAATAAATTTAGATTTTGTAGTTTGAATCACTGCGATATTTCAGTTTAAAGTTGTAGGTGTTATCTATTTTCCTCATGACGCGTTTAGTTTCGCAAGATCCCTACTATTACGTTTTAATTTTTGCAACATTAAATGAAAATGTGAGCAAAAGTTTGAATGAAATTGCATGCTTTCAGACAGCTGTGTTGAGTTCAATTTACCACATTCCCAAAATGAGACTGGTGTCGATCCTGTTGTTGAATTCTGGGAGTAGGTCCATCACTAATGACAGCAAGAAAAAATGAATTAAAATTCTTTCTACTATTTTCGTTTTACAGAAATAAAATTTTACAGATTACAAATGGAGTGGAAGATTTAGGAGAGATCAGATGGGAGTTATTTGGAACTCTAATTGCTGTATGGGTCGCTTGTTATTTTTGTATCTGGAAGGGTATTAAGTCGACTGGAAAAGTTCGTTAAATTAAAAAAAAATTAAAATCAACTTTTTTAAAAGTTCATTTATTATTTTAAAGGTTGTCTATTTTACAACAACGTTCCCGTATTTGATGATAACAGCGTTGCTAATTCGAGGTGTCACCTTGGATGGTGCTTACGATGGAATTGTGTATTACTTGAATCCGGATTTCACACGTTTGCTGGATTCAGAGGTATACAAATGTTTTCCATAAATCACACGTGTTAAATATAACATACGGTAATTTGTTTTCCGTTTTTTTAGGTGTGGATCGATGCTGGCACTCAAATCTTCTTCTCGTATGCAGTTGCTTTAGGTGGGATGACCGCTTTAGGAAGTTACAACAACTTTAACAATAATTGCTACAAGTGAGTAAACATGGGGAGTATAAATTTAGAAAATCGACAGAAAAAATATGATTTATTACATCATTGTGTAATTGTTGCTTTATAAAGGGATGTCTACTGTTTGGCAGCAGTCAACAGCTGCACGAGTTTTTACGCAGGCTTTGCCATTTTTTCCGTTTTGGGATTTATGGCTAAACAACAAAACGTTCCAATTAACCAAGTAGCTGCTCCAGGTAATGTGATTACCTTTCACAATAACCAATGCCAAAAAGTTGAAAATATTTCTATTTTCAGGACCTGGCTTAGTTTTCATAGCGTATCCAAAAGCAGTAACACAGTTACCATTGGCACCTTTGTGGGCGGTTCTTTTTTTTCTTATGATTATATTTATGGGTTTAGACAGCCAGGTAAGTGAAAAAGATTTTCGCGATATATTTTTGACTTGAGCTTATTTTTCCTGTGATTAGTTTGTGCAACTCGAAGGTCTGATCACATCTGTCGTAGATTTGTTTCCCCACATTCTGAGGAAAGGTTACAGAAGAGAATGGTTCATTGCAGCTGTGTCATTTGTCACTTTCTTATTTGGAATTCCACTGGTTATGCAGGGTGGAATGTACTGGTTCCAAATCTTCGATTATTATTCTGCTAGTGGGGTGACATTACTTTGGTTCTGTTTTTTCGAAAGTGTGTGCATTGGATGGGTTTATGGTAAAAATAACAGAAAAAAGCACTTATCTCGAAAAGGATGTTTATCATTTTTTTCTTTTTAAACATTTGCTTAGGTGCTGATAGATTTTATGATGACATTGAACAAATGATCGGCTTCCGCATTAATCCGTGGATGAAAATCTGCTGGAAATACATAACCCCACTTATATGTGGAGTAAGCTTTGCATTTTAACATTCCAAATACGAAAAACTAATTCGAATCAATTTTTAGGGAATATTCGTATTTTCTTTAACTAGTTTTCACAAACTGACTTACAATAAAACTTACATTTATCCCTCATGGGCAATAGGGTTAGGTTGGTGTCTAGCTCTTATATCCATGATTTGCATTCCTCTTTACATTATAATAATGCTGTGTAAAACATCTGGGACTTTTTCAGAGGTCAGTTTAATTACTACTTTCTAATTTAAGTAACGTTTGTAATTAATAACGTAACGGTTTCGTATATAATTTCAGAGGATAAAAAAGCTCATAACTCCAGTCTATACCAATCCATTAGTAACGGAAGAACTCAAGGATCCAACATTAGTTTTGTTAACAGAAGACATTCCCTAGAATTTTCTAGCATTTCATTTTTCCATTTCGTTGTTTTTTTCCTTTGTGTTTGAATACCATATCTATATATTTTGTATGTTTTTTTTAACTAGGAAATATTGTTAAGTGATTTTTCTAGATGAACGTATTAAGCACTATTCTTAAATTAATTTATACTGTATTATTATAATTGTATGAATCAATGAGTGAAAGATTGAAAAATTTATGCATGGTAAAACAAGAATTAGACTTAAAATGAAAAATAATCAAAATGTTATCACAATTTTCTAATCATGTCCGTTTGATTAAAGATAGGCAGTTGACGTGTCTTTTAAACACTTGACGTATTTGTAAATTTATTGATTAATTAAGTGCTCTAAGCAATTCATTTAACCTTCTACTTAACCCACTTTGCCTCGAAATCACAGCTTTCCTGCACAACGCGAAACCATTTTCTCATTTTATGACTATAATTTATTTAAATACCCGTTTTTTAAGGTAAATCATTTAATTGCAATATTTTATCCGCCGTCTGCACAACGATCAAACGAGGCTATCATACAATGACTGATAAAAGCGATTTAAGGCACTCGAGATTCAGTTACCAGTAACGGATAAAAGGATGAGTCAGTTCCCTTTCCTTAAATGTATATTAATGAAGTTTTCATAGGTTGATTTGACGATATTTGTTGCGATGACACATTAAAATCAACCTTGGAATCAAATAGTACTTCCTCTTGCTTCACTCGCAGTCCTCGTTCAAATGAGTCCTTCCGACCTTGTCGCCATGGCAACTCCTTGATACCGGCGTCGATAATTGCCATATCTAAAAGGTTCACAATTCGCAGGTGGGTCGCGATTGCCAACACTTGCGGGATAAGTTTGAGAACGATGCACAAGTTGAAGGAGGCCCTGAATCGCCAGCCGAGTCTAAGACGCACCTATTTGAGGGTGGACACGAACGATGACACTTCGTTCGGCTCCGTAGTGCCCGGCGTCGTGAATGCGGCGCACCTGGCGTCGCAATTGCTTCAAAGTTTGCCCGGATCGCGGTGCTGCGCCATCGCCATCGCCAATGGAAGTGGATCCCGTCTCGTTTGTCCGCAGGTGCACATCACCTCGGGTGCAGTCAAGGCTGCTGCGCCTCTCATCGTCGAGAACGGATCCACGGGGTTATTAGGTGCTCACAAATTGCAGTACTCCGTGAGCGGAAGTGTGGGCGTGTTGTCGTACGAGTTGGAAGCATTATCGGGTTTGCAGTTGCAGGTCATGTGGTCTGTGCCTCAAAATTCGAACATTTACGACGTGTGGGTGAATGTAGGTTGTGGTGAACGTGGTGCGTGCGAAACCCTGTTCAATGATATGTATCGAGGTCGTCATGGAAATTTGATTCGCGCTCGCGACACTACACGAACATTTCGTTTGGCTTCGAACATACATGCTGAAGTGATGATGAATAATATAGGACGATGTGTGCTTGTTATTAAACTTTTTCGTGATTGATACGATGCTGTATTTAATTCATGAATTTTTAACACATCATTATGCGTGAAGAAAAAAAATTTCTTTTTTTTACTTTGAACTCGTTGAATCATTTATGTCAATATCATGTGCAAGTTGCAGTTATTTGCTGAGAAACTTTTTATCATGGCAAAATAGATAAATTTTTATGCGATAAGGCCAATTTCAAAACCGTCGCTGATAAATTTTTTTTATAAAAAAATATTTATACTTAAAAATGTTACATTATCTACAGAGTTTTAATGCATGCGCTTTACTTAACTACGTAATTAGAGTGTATTTTTTATTAAAGTTTTTATTTTACGAATAAAATTTCGAATTCGTAAATTAATTCCATCGTCCTGAAGGTGAGATGTAATCTGACTCATTTCCTGGCTTCTGTTTTTTTTAAACAACCACAGTTGGTGGATGTTTATACTTACGCTTCAACATTAATTGGTCACGTGGAGTTCATTTCCGGCGTCACATGATCTTCAAACGTTCCTAGGTACTCGCCAGGTACAAAACATGTCGTACGCGAGGAATGTGGCTGTGCAAGGTACGGAAAATGCTGCGTATTTGGCTACAGAACAACTGAAAACGCTTTCATGGATTCGTCGATGCAGCATTGCCATAGCAAATAACTCTAAATTCGAATGGGCGTGTGGCGAATGCTATTTGAACGAAGGTTACGTTGTGAACATGACGCCAACAATTCCACCTGGTCATACGGGTCTTGTAGGTGTCAACAAAACAGTTGCGTGGCCGTCGGGAACATCAGGAGTTTTGACTTTTAAATCAAACTCGACTGAATTGAATGAGAAAGATAAATACTTCTTGCAGTTGGGTTGGACAGTGCCGTATATGGGTTCTAATGGCGTTCACGTACACACTGGGAATGAAAATGCCTCCAAACAGCTTTACTCTCGATTTAAGGATAACTTTACTTCAGCTGTTGATACTACGTACAGCGTTGTGATCAATGAAAATGAAAATCTTGAAGCTGATGTATACATGGGAGTTGATGGCCATGCAGTTTTGGTTGTTTTACTTAGGTAGAGATTTCGAGAAGATTTTCTACTTAGAAAATGTTCTTTTATTATTGTTATAATTATAACAAAATGTCGTTTGTATGGAATACCAATATACACAGAATGTAATCAATATTTTTTTCATGTTAATTCAATATATTGTGAAAAAAGTTATGTAAAACAAAAATATGCTTTTGTTTATTTGAATAAGATTATTTACATGTTTTTTATTGCTAGTATCCATTTTGAAGCTTGCAAAATAGATGACGCCTGACTCATATCGTGCAAATATGATTTTGCGATAAATTTAATCAAATATCATAAAAAGCAGAACTAATCAGTAACTAATCAGTAATATTTTAAAGTAGAAACAAATACAGAATATGTACAAAGTTAATTATTTTTCTCGAATTGCGTTGGAAATTTCAACCTAAATTCTTCACGTGACTGTTTTTTACGCGGTTTTATCAGTTGATGTAGGCACTGAGAGATAAAATACGGATTGTACAGGCTGCCTTAATGAGTTTTGAGTCTCCGGAATACTAATATCCTGTTTCATTAAAGTAAGGAAATTAATAAACATTCTTGAGTAAAATTGCCCATAAGCATAAAAACACGAACCTGTGGAGAATCTAAGATTGGACTTAATGGCTCGGGAGCTTCATAATGATGACTTCTGGTGTTAAATCTTTGAGAATCACTTAAAGGAATCAGACTCTCGATGAAAGAAGAGCTCTAGATAGTTATAAAGTTTAAAAAAAAAATTAATCACATAAGATTTGAAATTAATGAAGTTGTCTTTACATGAGAGTCTTCTCTGGGAAGATCAATATGTCGATTCCACACTGTCACTGAGACTAGAATCTGCATAAAAATTATTTAACTATTAAAATAACTTAAACAATTATAATCATATATTGTACCAAGAGAAATGAATGACCGAAAACCGTAATGCACAAATCTACTCCGACTGATACAGTTTCTCTGACTTCATCAGCAACTGCATAAGGCATTATTGTAATAGTTACAGTACTAACTATGAGCCTATAAAAAAAACAAAAAAACCTTAATGAGATTTCTATTGTTTTTAAAGAAAAAAACAATAGTTTATTACCAAAATAAGTAAAATATCAAGAATGGAACGTAAAATTTATTGTATTGTGGGTAATGTTTGAGTGTGGTGCAACTGGCATAACACCATAGAATCCAACCTACGAATCTCATGGTTATAAGTCCGTAACCACTTGGAGATTGATACAAATATGACGATTTTTCCGGATTTAAGTTCTGAAATTAATTTTAAATTATAAAATTTATGAAAAGAAAGGTTGCTAGGGAAATATTCCTTACTGTATCTTTGAAATAAATTAGTGCTATGCAACACATATAATACATGAAAATGTAAGATGATATACACAGTCTGTTCATTGCAGAAAGTTTAATTGTAGTTATTGTGTCGCCCATAGCGATCAAAAAAATTAAATAAATGAAAAGTACAGAGCTCATTAAGCGACTGATTTCACCTAAAATGAGTGTTGAAAAAAATTAGTACTTATAATAAAGTATTAGAAAACTCTTGATACCATGATTTTGTAAGTTCGGTAATCCTTTGCCATTTTCAGCGTAATCTTTGTACGCAATGAAGGAAAGAATGAGTCCCACAGCTTGAAAAATAATTGCAGCAAAGTAAAGGGCAACGAGTCTTCCTAATAAATGTTTTTTTCTTAGAATATCTAACAAAAATTATGTAACATATTAACATTTATTATGGTTATGATGTAGAAGATCAGTATCTTACTGGCAATGTAAAAGTACGTAACAAACAGTATCAATTGAAAAATGATAAATATTAATAAGTTATGGATGATATCTGAAATTAAGCAAACAATACACAAGTTTACGTGAGATCTAATTAAATCAGCAACTACAATCCGGAAACTCGACAGACTCAAAGTGAGTTTACATTATGAGCATCAAATCAAAGGGTAATTATTTTGACTAATTTATTTGATGGGCCAAAACAGTGTACAGTAAAAACATTTATGTAATAAATTTTAACTTACAGAATTCGTCAGCAGAAAATTGACTAAACCAAGATCCATCGATATCTCCGTTAAGCATCAATATCTTATACTCCAAATGTATTCCCTTCAAATCAATATAAATTTTGTATGAATTAATAGCTTAAGTGTTATCACAGAATACACACTTTGTGCTGGTTTCTAAGTGCCAGAAGCGAGGGTGTGTACGTCTGAAGTGCCACTTATCTAATTGCTGTATGTGGTAGTACGAACTCTGCATTCGGAGCGGGTTAATATGGCTGTCCCTGTTTGGTTTGTAGCTTAAGTTTTAGAAACAAAACTATTTTACATTCATAAGAAGAGTGACAAAAAGTTATGCATTTAAACCAAATGGAAATGCAATTTTGACTCGCTCCAAAGTGGAGAATTGCAGTGAAGTGTGCAAATTCCAACATTTGTTTTCCATAAGAGTAAAATCTCTCATATTATAAATTACCTTGTTAGAGTTACAATTACTGATTGCCATGTACCACCATTGATTTGTGGAAGTCCTAAATGGCCAGCTAGCATTACATTGATAAGAGGAGGTACCATGAATGTCTGTCTCAACTGCTGCACAATCACCAAACGAATGATGACTTGGTTCCAAGTTTGTAAACATACTAATATCTTCCTTATCGTGGCATGTCTATTTTAAAAATATATGTAATTTCAAATTAATATCGGTTTTGGCAAACAAATATTGTGAACGAAAATAACTGGGGGGGAAAGGGGGTTAAATTTTATTTACTACAGTACTCACAAAATTTGGTTTGTGTACAGTTCTCCATTTATCGTAATCATATCCAATATAAATTAACAATTTTTCAATACCGTAATCCTTTAAAAGAATAAAACTCTGTAAAAATGCTTCGAAAGAAATGACGTCATTAATACTCACTGATGGGTATTCGAACCAGTATTGAATGGTGCCTTTTTTTGCTAAGCAAAATCGTGTGAGAAAAGCCCATTTCTAATGAAAAAAAATTACATTTTAGCCAACATTTGCTGAGTATCAATGTGACAAAATTAGTGAAACAATAAATACAAACCTCTGAAGTTTTTAAAACACCTTCCACATATTTTGAATCCACCAGCATAAAACTCAGTGAGAATAAAAAATAAAAGATTTTGTTCATCGTGACATGTTGCCAAGCCATTTTTGTTTCTGTAGTCAAGGACACTAAAATCAATGCATGCCGTGGATACAGTAACCACAACAAGACTTTTAAATTTTTTATTTCTTTATGTGCAAATTCAGAGATGTTTTAAATTCTTCTAAATAGAAATATGTAAAACACAAGCAAAATACAGATGGTGATCTAACATGCATCAAATATTTACGTATTAAGTATTTATAGGTTTTTAGTATTTGAGATTACTTAGCTCGTGAACTAAACTGAACAGATATTAATTCTTTTACATCCGGGTATTTGGAGACGAGATAAAAAATATTAAAATTTGAACCATATAATAATTAATACCCATTGCAGAAAAATCTGGAGATTATACATGATATACTCTTCTTTTTTAAGATAGTGTCTCGAAGCAAAGCAAAACTATAGAGCCCTGTTGATGACACAGTAGTTGTTGTTGTTGCAACAACTCGTGGGTGCAACTTTGTAACTCGTACCTTGTAACTCGTACTTTGTAACTCCTTCGAGTTGCAAAATTGATATTTTTATCGATTTTCATTTTTTTGCAATCTTTCTATTGTAATTATCATAAATGTTTGCGTTTTCTTTGTTGTTCATTTTTTGCTCACATCTACTAATCTATCAGAGCTGGACCTATGCATACGATATCTTTTAAACTCCTTGCACCAA
>JAQFZP010000819.1:0-26375 GCA_034695745.1 Geophilus truncorum | reverse complement strand
CAGCGCGCGCAGACTGATCACTGGAATGACACGAAATATTCATCCGAAGTCCAGCAAAAACAATGCAAATCAAATATAACACGCCAACAAGTGGATAAAATAAAATTTATTTCACTGGATTTTGTACTTTACACCCGATTATGTCATCGTAACCCGGCCGAGACTCCGAACAGATTGGAACTATTTTTCAACGTGCACTACCATTAACTATACAAGTTATGAGTAAATACGTAGATGGTGTTAAGTGGATGGCTACACAACCCATGTAGACAACTATATTTTTAACGATTGCAATTGCCAAAAGAAACAAATCCCAGGAAACCGAAGTAAGTAAATGCAAAAATGCACCTCGAAAGAATACTTAATAGTCACTTATTGCACGATTGCATCACGATGTGTCACCAAAGGCCAGCTTCTTTTCGACCTACTCGTCCTTTCCCTTCTGACGATAGCGCGCCGCTTGTGGTCGAATTTCAACTCCGCTTCTGATGCGATGGATAACCCCATCGATAAAGTGGCAATATGGGGTTGTAGCTGATTAAATCTTGCCGAGTCTGCTGGTTTACATGTTTAATGAGGTGATGGCACTACAGTTCCATTTTGCAAACGCACATTTCCGTTTTGGTTTTGATTATGGAGGGAATTTTCTTATTACTCATCGTTTAACTCCCTCTCGCGAGTCTTGACAAAAGAGCAAAAAAATATGTAAAATCAGAAAAAAAAATTAAAAAATTTCAATAAATAAAAATAATATAAAAGAACCGAGTTTTATTTAACGATGGTTAATTAATCCACTGATGGTTGTATGAAATTATTAATAATTAGGGACTGCGAGTTTTTGATGGCAGTAATTGCATTACGACCCCGACCGTTTTTTTTCCCTAATCAATTTTTTTCGGTAATGTGATGGAATCCGCACGTGTTTGGTGCCACATTCTGAAAGGGGGTGATGTTAAAGCGGGGTACGTGAGCGGGGAAACCTGTTAGCTTCTCTCGTTTATCTAGGGGTATTTCTTTGTTGTGTAAATGTGCAATGGACATGCCTTAACTTGAAAATTTTGTTTAAAGCAGGAATAAAAACGGCAATGTGTGTATGTTTATTCACTTTAATGCTTCTTAATTGCTATTCTAGTCCAGGGATTTTAAAAATCGTATGGAAATAGATTTTTATTTTTTTTTTTACCTCAATTGTGGTGCTTCTTGGTAAATGACCTTGACCTATTCCAGTTAAAAATCTGTACTTTCTATATATCCTGCTACGAATATATCGGGTCCTCTATTTTTGATTACTTTTATGATTTCTTTTGTTTTCTTTCTTTTTCTTTTTCTTTCTTTCTTTCTTTTTTTTTTCTTTTCTTTTTTTTTTTTTTGTTTATTTTTTTTTTTATTTTTATGTTTTGCAGAGTGATGTAGTTATGAGTGATCCTTCCAAACCTCCGGTGTCAAACCAAAGTTTTGCCATGATGCCGTCTCAAATGCCATCACTAAATTCAGTCGATAGAATGTCGGTATGTGTCTGAAAGTAAAGAGTGAACTTCATCCATCTGTGACTTCATCATCCCAATTTAGTTTTTAACGTTATTTTTCATTTGCATTTTTATTTTTCCAGTTTATTGTTGGGAAATTTATGCACCTGGTGATGTCGTTAATTTGTTTCCTTTGCCAGAATTTTGCGTTAAATTGAATTTCAATTAAAATCACTAGGGAAGTCGAGAGTGACTGATTGAATGCTCAAATTGATTATTTGATGTTAATGTCAGTGGCGGAACAAACGATGCGTTAAAAGTTGCACGAATGCACAAATTAGCTGTATCGTTCTCAAAATTAACAAATCCGGGATAAACAAATAAAACTCGCCATTAAAAATGGCGAATTGTTATTTCAGCCAAGTTTTCTCTAAAAGTCGTAAAACATTTTTATTCTGAAGCCCGGCAGCTGAAATAATAGAACTTAGCAATGCACTTCACTCATAATTCAAACTCAAAACTTTGCATCTAAATAATCTTATCTTTTATTTACAGGAATTGCAAGATTTTCCGATCGGGCTTTCGAATCAGTCTTTTCAAGTGCCGTATGGAACTCCCGCAAACATCTTCATGTACCAAGACAACCAGTTCGAAACTCGGGGATCAGCATATAACATCAAAGAAGAAAAAAACGACGTTTGCAATTCTTCTGCCATGTACTCCGACGGTCAGTTTTCCTCCCGCGGATCCATTTACATCAAAGAAGAGAAAGAAGACCTGCGCCACTCGCGGCCCCTGAGCGCTCCGGAGGCCGGAGCGAGTCCCAAAACATTCGTGGCCTTTTCCCCGGGCTCGGACCAGGAAAAACCAGACAAATTGGGTGTTTTTGCGGACCTGGTGCTCGGACTGGACAAGGGGATGTCGCCGTTGTCCGTGGGGAACGTGTCGAACGTCCAGGACGGCAACCATCCGAGTCCCGCCGGAAGTAGTGCCAGTCATCAGGCTGTTCTGCGATACCAACGGGATGCCATGTTGAGTGCCATTAACTACACGGACTCGGTGTTCGACGTTAACGTCGGGCCGCTCGGGAGCCTGGACGAAGGACTGATGGGGAACTTGGGAGTTCCGACGAGTGGTACGGGAACAAACTCGTGTTTGGATTTATTTGACGGTGATACGGGACAAGACTCGTACATGGAAGCCAACCAAGACTTGCAGTTATCACCTCAGACTTTCAGTAACAATCCTGATGCCTTTAATGAGAATAGCAATTTAAGTAGTATCGCCGAAACCAATGCGGATAATGCGGGTAAAAATTTCTTTTTAAAGTTTTGTTTTGTTTCTTCTTTTTAACACCATGCGTTTCTGAAAAATTATATTTACCCTACGCTTGCCTTTTTTTGCAATTTAACCTTGGTTTATTTTGAGTGTACATTTTTCAGTGGGGAAAAAACTGTTAAATAGTAATCACTTCAGAGCAAAAAAAGTACTTAAGTGAGACATAACACAACATAAAAACAAAACTAGGGACACACACACATGGCTAAATGTCACAAAAAACATTTAAGGTGGCGTTTTTTTTACACTTGTTTTGATTATCATAGTTTATTGAATGCTCTAATCTTTATTTACTGAGTATGAAACACCTTTACCTGCGAGTATGTGACACGCCCAATTTACAAGAGTCAAATAAACGTAATCTAAGAAAAAAAATCGCCCACGAAAGTAGTTAGTTCCTGCTTTCTATTAGAAGTAACGGAAACCGAATATATCTTAAGCAATAAGACCAGGAAATCAAATTATAAAGTCAAGAAAAATCTCACCTTGCAGTGCCTTGAACTCGAACTTGTCTCTTCAACAAACCTTAAGGCCACTGACTCAGCCCAGACACAAACAACACAACACAACTGAAATATGCTCGCTGCTTATGGTTTGGAACATGACATGTTTACTCAAACGTGTAATTCGTTTTTCCTTCGCCTTTTTTCTAACGCTTAAAACGGAAAAGTATCCTTCATCCCACTTGAAACTTATTATTTTTAATATATAGCTCGTATTTTACCTTCTGATATTTGCAATTTTTTTTTAAACTGATAACAGTTTAGTGTGTCGCTATTAAATCATACTAACCTTTGATTTTTAAGTAATGTTTATTTTTTGTATTGATAATGAAACACGTGATTTTCGCTCGCTCGTGTTTTTTATTCTCTGCATGAATTTCAATGTTTTAGAATTAAATCTCGCTTTTCTGCATCTTTTCTTTACTTTTCCTTACCCTAATCTGCTGTAGGTAATAACGAAGAAGTGAAGAGTACTGATTTAAATCAGCTCTCCGTAGATAAAGCTCGGCTGAAAGGAAAACCTACAAAATCGACTTCACCCAATCGACAAGGAGTGCAGACCTGCTTTCAATGCGGCAAAGTATTCAGCAATTCAAGTGCTCTGGCCAAACACAAACTGACCCACAGTGATGAACGCAAGTACGTCTGTCAGTTGTGCTCCAAAGCGTTTAAACGTCAAGATCATTTGTAAGTTTTAATTTTTTTTAATTTTTTTAGTTTCAATTTTGTTTTGGTTTGTTTGAAGGAATGGCCACATGCTTACACACCGAAAGAAAAAGCCTTACGAATGTAAAGTGGAAGGTTGCGGCAAAAGTTACTGCGACGCACGATCGTTGCGACGGCACACAGAAAACCACCATTCTTCGACGACGAACACGTGTATTTCGGTTCCAGTGTCTGGCGTCACGGTAATTCCTACCACAGGGATGAGAGGAGCGATGTCCATCGGTGGGATCGCCTCGTTTTCTGACAACAAGATGGATGGAAGTGGTTCTTTCGTGTCTAAAGGAAACATATCGAATTTAATTCAGTATGCTCCACCGTCGCCGTACAACACGGCAAATGCTGTGCACAATGCCAACAACTCGGCGATGTCTGCATCTAACGACTCGCAGTCTACAACTGCTGCTGAGCAGTTGCAGATTTTGGCGTTTCATCAACCGGTCAGTAATGAGTTACTCAATTGGTCGCATCAGCAGTCGCATCAGAACCAACAACAGCCTTATGTTAACCAACAAGTATGGAAACTAAATTTAGGATTTTTTTAAAAAAAATAATGATTTTGTAATTTTTTTAAAGGTTTTCCAAGACGCGCCTTCGCACAATACGCAGTCAGAAGGCTACATGTTGTCTCAAACGACGACGGCTTCAAACGCAAATTGCAGTCCGATTCACATGTCTGGATCTCAACATTCTGACAATAATATGATGAATATTAACGACAGACAAATTTTACGAATGACTTTGTCACAAGTAATTTTTCTTAGTCTTGTATACACATTTATTCAGAGTGGTAAATTTATTTTTCTGACCACAGGTTTCCAATATCGATGAACAAAATTCCCAAATTGCAAGAAATCACGCAGGGTCGATGCAAACAACAAATCATTTACTGCAAAGCGACATGATGATGCCGACACATCAGCAGCTATCACAAATGCAGCCTTTGCCAGTGCCGTTATCGCAGCAACGACAAAATGCCTCGCAACAGCCTCAACAGAGGTCGTGGATCGGGCAAATGCCATTCAATGTGCCACCGCCAGCAACTTTTACGCCCGAACCGAAACCCGCCGAGTGTCCTTTGTGTCACAGGAAATTCAAAAACGTGCCCGCTTTGAACGGACACATGAGATTGCACGGAGGATACTTCAAAAGAGTAAAATATTTAAAATATATATAAATATTTTTGATCTGACTAATCGTTTAAATTACAGGATACAGACGGAAGCAAGAAAACGGAGAAAAAAATGGAAAACACAAGCAACAATCCTCCGTTGACGACGGCCAGTATGAACATCCGGGCATTAATAGAGGAGAAAATTATACAAAAGCGCATTACAAATCCGCAAGTGTTTCCTATAGGAAATTACGGAGAATTAGACAACAGTCAAGGTCAATTTCAAGTCGTTCCGACCGTGGATGAAACGTCGGTCTCCGACTCTTTACCGATGGATTTGAACGACAGTTTGTCGTTGAACATCCACGAAGACCTAATGATGAATATTCGCGAAGAGCTGTTGTCTGAGCAATCACTACCATCGGAGAAATTTCGTCGTCATTCGGATTCGGATCACTTTTTAGCACCCAAGCGTCCACCCGCGAGCAGTGCTCTGGTGGAGATCCTGCGACGCAAAGTGGCCGGGAAAAGATCCCAGAGAACTGGCTCGGACCCCGGCGAGAGTTTTATACCGAGCTTTAGTCACAATCCATCGCTTCCGCATAGTCCTTCGACGACACATTCGCCGCTGCAGTCACCTTTACAGCAATCAACAACGCCAGTTTCCATACCAAACTCACCCACAACACCCATCGCCACCCAATGGCCGCAAAATCGTCCAGTTGATTTTCTGTTTTCGAACGACATGGCGCTTCAATCGCAGCCCGAAAGTGACACTTTCCCTCCGCAGGAAACCAATCCACTCTTTTCCATCCCGTCGTCGATCAGCTCGACGATCACGGTGCCAAAAATTCATCTGGAGCGAGAGGACGATGACGATGTGTTTCTTAACCCCTCTATAATACCCGCAAGTCCGATGCGCACCAAGAAAAAACACCGTCCTGAACCTTTGTTTATTCCGCCGCACGTGAACACGAATATGAGTCGGTTTCCAAGCCAGTTGAGATCGCCGCGATTGTGGAATCCGAACTCGGAAGGCAAATCCGGAAGTCCTCCTCCTTACACGCCACCACCCATGCTTAGTCCCGTAAGAAATGGATCGGGGTTGTTTTGGCACATTTTGAGCTCTGGGTCTGCGACGCCGAAGTCGGCGCCGATCACCCCGAGGTTCGGAATTACACACAGAGGTATTATAAAATGAAAGTTTTGATTACTTTGAATGCTAAAATAGTTTTTGTTTTTTTAGGTAATTCCATCGAAGGAGGGTTTACGGTCGAAGATGAGGAGATTCCTGAACCACCTGAAACGGATGTACAACCGTGAGAAACGATGTTTTATTGTTGTAAAAACTATTTTTTAATTTTAAATTATTTTATTCAGGCATGTTAATATTGGACCACAGTACCAGGCTGTTCTGCCAGCCTGTAATGGAAACTCGATGAATAGGTTCTATGAACCTGAAAAGGCAGATCTAGTATGGGATCCAAAATTAGAGACGAATTTAACAGATGAAGAAAGTAATTTAACACGAAAATTTAAATTTTTCAAAGTAGATTAAAGTTTTTTAATTTTTTTCAGTCGAGGCATACCTCGAATTCGCTTGCTGTGCTGCAGTACCCGGTGGAGGTCGGAATAAAGAGTATGCATTGATCATTCTTCACATGGCGAATGGAAATTTACAGGTAAATAAATGATGAGATAAGAGGTTTAAAATGTTCAATTGTTTATCTATTTTAGGATGCTTTGTTAAGGTTGATGGATCCTTTACCTAAACTGCCAAAACGTCATCATTTGCTCACTTACTCTTTTACTGGTAACTTTGATGTTAACTGGTTATTTCAAAATTCACATTTCTATTCTTTTTATACTAGAATGTGATAGTTGGTCTGGTGAAGACATCGATGGATATACTCAGGCTCTAAATAAATGCGACAAGGATTTTTTTTCTATAGCTCAAGAGGTGATAAATTTGTTTTGTTTGATTGTGAAGTTATAAAATTATTTAATTATATTTTTAGATGAATAACAAGACAGTAAAACAATGTGTTCAGTTCTACTATTTATGGAAGAAAATGTGTCCAGAAGAATACAAGCGGCATCGAATAATACGTCGTAAACGAGAGCAAGAAAATTTAATTTATAATCTTCGCTCAAAAGATGGAGAGATGGATGCGGAATCTCAGATCGAAGCCAAATATAATGCAGAATCGCCTGTCAGTTTAACAGTGCGTTTTATTTATTTATTTTAAAGTATTTCGGAAATGATTCATTAATAATTTGTTTAATTACTAGGACCGTGATTCGCCTGCAACAGGCGATAGATATTCGTGTGAATATCCAGATTGTTCAGCGGTAAAATAAATAAAAAAAATAATCAATTAGTTTTTTGTTTCATTCTAATTTTTGTAATTACAGACGTTTGTAACGCGTCAGGCATTAAATGGCCACATAAGAATTCACGGAGGCAACAATGTAACAGGTGGACGGCAGCAAAATGGTCCTTATAGCAGTCCAGATCGTGGTGACCTAATGAAAAGTGTTTATTCGCCTTCATCCAATTCAACAATAACTACTACAACAACAACAACAACTTCGTCTACAGAAATGCTAGGCGAATTTCCTTGTAAAATTTGTGGAAAGTAAGTAATACATGTATATTTGCAAATGAGTATTAAAAGAAATGTAAAATTTTTTTAGGGTATTTCCAAAAGTCAAAAGTCGAAGTGCGCACATGAAGAGCCACAGACAAATTGATCCTGAGAAGCGGTCGCATAAATACGATTGAAGGACAGCTCATACGGAATTAAAAAAGAAATAATTTGGCGTTTTCGCATTCAAATCTTCCACGCAGCTGGTAGCACATAAATTAGAAGTCAGCTCTTTTATAAAAACTTTGTTGTGCCTTCTATTGGTTTGTTGTTTTAAAACCAACGGGAAAAAATATAAAAATATATATATATAGACATATAGATATATACAAAAAATATGAGTGATTGACTGTAAACTGTTGGAATTTGAATATTATTTGTGTTAGTATATTGTCTTTTAACTGATAATTATTGTTATATTCATAGTGGAGTAGGTAATACATTTCTTAAAACTTATACGATTTTTAAAAGTTTACGATTTCAAGTTTTTTCCTCTCAAAAGAAAATTTCAATTTTTTTCTTTCAAGGTGTTGTATTTAAATTTTTCAAAAATTCTAGTTATAATGGGGATCTTTATTTTCTAGTTTGTAGATAGCAAAAACTGTAGTTTTATTTTATTTTATTACGGTATTATTATTATTACTTTTATTCATATTTTAAAGACTGTTCGCGTTGCTCAGTTTAAAGGGAAATGGATTACGATAGGAAGTAGTAAGACAAAAACGACATTTTCTAGTCTAATGGATTAGCACTTAGACTTGGGAAATATTCCCACTAACCACATGTTTTGTAGTTAGCATCGTTAATCATTTTAGATTTACGTATAGCCAAATAACTGTAGAATAATTATAATGACAAAATATTTTTATCTTTCGGAAATATGGATGATAATGGTTTTTTATGTTTACATATTTTTTTTAAAGATAGATTTTTGAGTGATGTATACTGAAACCAAAGTAATGAATAATTATTTTAACGCAATTGTGTTTCGATTGGCTAAATTAGACGCATGAGTTAATTTTTTTGTTTTTTTGTTTTTTTGGTTACTTGTATCTTTACACTTAATTATGATTTCTTTGATATACAACTTACGATGATGTATTCAAAAATATAATTATTTTTGTACATGTACACATTATATATCCAAAGAGTAACATGAAAAACTACTAAGAACCTTCCATCTTAGCTCATTGTGCATAATCATTGCTATTCATAGACTTTGTGACTATACTGAGCATAATTTTTCGACATGTTGTATAATAATGTATTTTCGCTAGTTACTTCCGTTTTATTGATGATTATTCGATGTTATACCGTTATATTTGCCGGAAACGAGCTTCGTTTACTCAATTATGTGTAGAATTGGCTTAAAACATTGATTTACAATACACAAAGTCAATGCAAAGTTAAAATTAACTTAAAAATATATTATTGTTATTAATTATTTTATTTTCAAATATTTACACAACGTTTGCTCAATTGCATGTCTGTAAACTTGTGTTTCTGACCACGTCATTTCTCCCATCTTTCATTGTAAAGTACACATTTCTTATGTATTTGCATACATTTTTTAAAAAAAATTAATGTAAAGGTGCTTATTAAAATGGCCCTTCTTCCTGTTTCCATCCCTCATCGTTTATGGGAATTGTTTATATAATAATTTGTTATTATATGGGACGTAGAAATTGTTATTTTTTTTCTTTTGAAAGCTCAGTAATTGCTAAAAATTACTCCCTGAAGACTGAATTTGTCTATAAACAGCATTTCGTTTATTTTTTTGTATTTGTATAAAGTTTTATATATACAGTGGTTTTTATATTTACATTAACTATTTTTTTTTCAAGCTATCACGATGTTATGTGACAAAAGAGGAAATAATTTAAATTTGAAAAAATTAAATTCATTTTCTAAAAATTACGACACAAAACACTTGTTTAATTTTTGTTGTTACATAAAATTTAGGGTGGGTTTTTGTTCGAAATTGTTTTTCATTTGAAACTGTGCAGCCTATATTTGTTACATTCTGCTGTCACATGTGATAAGTGGCCTGTGGTACATAGTGAAATAGAAAACAATGTTGATCTCACATGTATAGTATTTTGCTTATCACAATTTTAATATCTAGATGTATAAATATGTATATTAATGAATAATATTTTGCTGTTTAAAGTTTAAAATATGATAATCTATATTTCATTTGTACATAAACTTCATGTATAGTACATGCAACTTTGAGTAACTTAAAATTAAAAAAACAAAAAAAAAAATTAAAAAAAAACAGATTGTTCTGAACTGAAAAGAACGTGTAAAGTGCACACATTTACAACTTTCATGGCATTAAAATATAATTCTAAATTTAAATTAAGTTTTTATTTAATCGCAATAGAATACAAAATTTATCAAAAAGAATTGTTGTAGAATATCATTTAAGTGTCTTCATCGTTGCTTCTCAAAATCGGAGCTCCTAGAATTTCAATAATTAATATTTATTTAGTTTTATTTAGAGCACAATTACCATCCAATTTTCGTAATTTCGGGAGGCGTTTTGCTACTTCATCGCGCCAAATTCCTTCTGCAGTTGCTTTTTCTTCCAGAGGATTACCAACAAATAATAATTCGTTCAAATTTGGCAGTTCGGCCTCAAAGACAAATTTAAAAATTAGTTAGAAAATAATCGTAAATAAACATTTAGTTTATACTAATCTCTGAAACTCGTTCCAGTCCTTCACGTTGTTGTTAGACATGTACAAAACAACCAATCTCTTCAAAACATTGACTCCCTTCAATTTCTCAATTAAGTTGTATGATATGTAGAGATTGATCAAAGTGTCACCAACAGCTTCCTGAAGTTTGAAGTAACACATCTTAATTAGATTATTTTTTAACATGCTTATTAAATTACTACCAGTCCGCTGAAGGATTTTATGTAATTCCTGCCGATTGAGAGTGTTTTCAAGTTTTCTAATTAGGAAATTTATTATTTTACGACTGAATTTGTTTGATATTAGTTAATGACACACTTAATGCGTTCATGCCAGTCATTTTTTCAATTGCATTTGTTGACAACATTAATTTTCTTTCAAAATACAGAAATAAATAAATCAACTAAAGGTCCTAAAGGAATTACGACAATTGCCATTATTAATTATACTCGCATTCCACAAAATTCGACAGCGATGCATCGAGCTTTTCAATTGGAGGATATTGACCATACAATTTCACTTCTTTCATTTCTGCAATTTTCACCCCCGTCCGTTCCTCCTACAAATTAAGTAAAATAAAAATTTCAATAACCACAATGCAAAATGTCATAAAACTTAATTTACTAATTTCCCCGCTGCTTCTTTCAAAGTAATTGGCTGTATGGTAACAAAACCAAAAATTAAAAAGAAAAGAAAAGAAAAAAAATTGCACATATACGAAACCCGAATCATGTTGACACCATCTTGTTTACAATCTGTTACCATGCCAACACACCCAAAAATAAAATCGTTCAAAACAATTAACAACCACTTAAAAATATTATAAACACTTTTTAAAATATTAAATTCCTATTATTCAACTATTCATTACTAAATAAACAAATCTAAATACTTCTAAAAATCAGATCATCAGAGACACCTATTCAAGGGATCGGCATGACATTAGTGTGATATCTTGAGAAAGTGGATGTGCCGTGTGCCCAGCTGATATTGTTCATTCGTTTCGTTCGAGTGTACGAAAACTTAGGCCATGGCGGTTCGACGATTGCCGTCTATGACTCCTTTAAAATACATTAAACATAGAGAATACAACGAAGCTAATAATTTAGCAGTGAGTTTGATGAAAGACAGACTCTACTGCGCTCGTAATCTTTACCGAAAAGATTTGTATTCTCATTATGGATGTGTCAATGCAATCGAATTCTCATCCGAAGGCGAATGGCTCGTATCGGGTACGAAATATTTCTTAAAAAAACCTTTTTAACGTGGAATGTAGTGGGATTTATATAGTAGGGTGCAGAATTGGGGCCATGAACGCCCAAATTCTTTATTTCTATTTTTATGTTTTTTTTATTTATAAAATCTTCATTTGATTGACCTGATAGGTGGCGATGACAGGCGAGTTTTAGCTTGGAACGTGGAGAAAGCTCTTCAAGGGAATGATACGCCTATTTGCATGAAAGGAGAACATGGAAGCAACATTTTCTGCCTGGGGTTTGATAATAACAAGACGAAAATATTTTCGGCTGGTAATTCGATATCTGGTTGTTTTAATACTGAAAACTAATTCGAATATTTTATTTTTCGTAGGTAACGACGAACAAGTTCTGGTGCATGACTTCGAAACGTAAATGCATTATAAAATATTTAATTTTTTTGAGTAATTTAAATTTTGCTGTGTTGTATTACAGGAGAAGTACGTTGGATGTGTTTTTACACGAAGAGGCAGTTTATGGGTTGTCAGTTGATCCACTGAATGATAATGTTTTCGCAAGTGCCTGTGAAGATGGACGCATTTTGATATGGGATATTAGAGAACCGAGCAACACGGGTATTTTGCATAATTATAAAAGAAATTTAGTAAAATTTATTAGTTTTTTTGTATGTGTAGAACCATTTTGTCTCGCTGCATACACATCTGCATTTCATGCTGTTATGTATAATCCGGTCGAACCTCGCCTTTTAGCTACTGCCAATTCGAGAGAAGGTGTTTCTCTTTGGGATATTCGTGCTCCTAAAAAAGGGTAAAAATATTGAAAGTTTAAATTTATTTATTATTATAAATAATAATTTTGGTTTATGATTTTTTATAGTTGTCTTCTGAAAGATAGTTCAAACGTGGCGTCTGAGAGTTGCATGAGTGTTAGATTTAATAACGCTGGAACACAAATTCTTGCACTCAGGCGTCGTCTTCCACCAGTTTTATACAATATTCAGTCAAATAAACCCATCTGCCAGTTCGATCACAAGGAATATTACAATTCGTGTACAATGAAGAGTTGTTGTTTTGCTGGTGACATGGATCAGGTACAATTTCAAATATAATTTGATGAGTTTTTACCTAAAATGTTAATTATCTTTACAGTTCGTTCTCTCTGGATCGGATGATTTCAATCTTTACATGTGGAAAATACCCGAAGAAGGATCTGGAAGTATTTTATTTAAATTAATCTTAACACTTACAAAAAAAATTTAAATTTTATTTTTTAGTAACTTGGGTTGACGAAGCTCACATGGTTTTGAAAGGTCACCGATCGATTGTCAATCAAGTTCGTTTCAATCCATCGAACTTTTTGCTCGCATCGTCAGGAGTTGAGAAAATAGTCAAGGTTTTTGTTATTTAAAAAAAAAATTAATAATATTAGAAAATTTATTTATTTATTATTTATTACGCAAATAGTTGTGGAGTCCATTTCCAGTGCCAAAATCAACCGGTGGTTTACAATTGCCTTGCGCAAAGGAAGATGGAGATCGCAAGGTTTTCTCCCACGAAGAATACATCAGTCTAATACTCCAAAGCGGTCAAGTGATGTCACACGACTACAGCCAGAAATCAACACTCGAAGATCCTCGAATGATGGCATTTTTTGATTCCCTCGTTCAACGAGAAATTGAGGGATGGAACTCAGATGCAAGTTTCTCAAGCACAAATGCAGAGCCGTATTTGCTGGGCGCTCCAGACGACGTCGATATTTCAGATGCAAGTTCAGAATCGTCTTCTGAAGGAGAAGTGGCCGTCCAAGGTCGCGGTCTGAGTCCCCTTTCGGTGGCATATTTGAGCGCTGTCAGCAATGTAAATAGAAACGGAGAGCAGAGCACCGCCACAAACGATTCGGTCGAAGATTCATTACCGCAAACGTCGAATGGATTTTCTTCGACGACGAATCGCATTTCGCAATTAATCGCTCTAAAACGCCAACAGATGAAGCAAAGACCGAAACGGTCAAAGAGAGTGCGATGGTCGAAGTCGAAAACTCGAGTCGGTGCTCGAAAAGCTCGAGAATCGCATGGGATGATGCAGGTCGTGGGGACACCCACCGATAGTGACTCGTCCGACTGGGAAGCCAAGCTATTCAAAACGCAATCATCATCTTCATCAACATCATCATCATCATCATCGTCGTCGTCATCCGATGACGACGATAGCGAAGATGATGATAGCGAAGAACGCGAAAGTACATCGGGGAGGAAACAACCAGTGCAAAATTTGAGACCGGCAATTTTCAGTTCTGAGTCGGAATGGGAAACGGATCCAGATTTAAACAGGGAGCAGAAAAATGATTTGATTAACTGCAATACGGATAAATCTGAGGGAGAATCGGAATCTACTTCACACGAGTCTGTTTCGGCAACACCTTCGACTTCGACTCCGAACAGGGTTTGCAGAACTTTGCGCAGCGGCAATGACAGTGGTGCATCGACGTCTGATGCAGAAAGTCCAGTAGAAATTTGTGAGGGGCAGAGTGCGGATACTGGGACTCCCGATAGCGGCATTGCATCTAATGTTTGCGAAAATGGGGAACGAGAAAATGGGGAGAGAGTAAATGGGGAAAATAATTCTACGAATCCGGTGTCTGATTGGGTACAGTTCAAACGAATTCGAAATCGTTTGCATCGAGCTTGTCGTAATTACCGTACATGGAGCAGTGATAATGATGATGATAAGGAATGAACGGTTCTTGTTTTTGCATTTGTTACATAAATATTAATTTTTTTTTTTTTTTTATTGAGTTAACTTGGATTAAGTTCTTGGATTAAGTTCTTGCATTAATATAAACTAATATGCCAAAATTATTTTTCCTTTTTTTCTCATTTTTGTTTCTTCACTTTATTGTTACATTTTTGATTTTTCGTTGCCCTCTTAACTCTTATGTTGAGGAGTTTACCTTGCTCGGATGTGAACATTCCGTTTTCTATTTCTCTCTACAGTGTAGATGGCGTATAGATTTATCCAAAAAATGCAAAAATACTTAACCATAAAAAAAAAATTGTTTTAACTTTGTAATATTTTTGATTCATGTGTAGACAAAAACACCTAATAAATTAGTTAAACTGTTTGTCTTTTTCTTATTTTTTAAATTTTGGTTTATTTCAGTAAGCAGTACAAGTTCGTTATGTAACGAACAAAATTAGTAACACTTGTAAGTCAAAGGTTCAACGTGCTGGTCTAGACTATTTAAAAAAAAGAAAAGAATAAAATAAAAAAATCCAATATTATGGTTAAATGAAACTAGCAATTCACACAGTTCATTTCGATATTATGATTTTGATAATATCGATTTGTGGATATCATGCTCAAATATTTTACCTGATTACCTCCCATCAATCTTTGCATCTTTTAGCATCGATATTAAAACATAATAAGTATTTGAAATTGAGACTAAAAACAAATACGAGGCAAATTGTGTTAAATAAAAATTGATTTTATTTAGAAAGTAAAAATACAAATATGAAATCATAAAATCAAAAATAAGTAAAATTTAATTTTCGTAAGATAAATTCATTTTAGAACTCAAATCAAATAAAATTGTACCAGTATTTATGTTTATATTAAATAAAATAAGAATTTTTTTTAATCAATTATCGATAAATCAAACGATATCATAATCGATATAATTTTTAAAGTATCTATAACATATCGGTTCTACTCCAGCCAGGAGCCAGCGAAGCGAAAATCGGATCGGAACTGAAATCCATGCCGGAAGTTACGTATTTACTGAGTGACGTCACAATTCTCTACACTTTGTCGCTGTAGGTAGGTCGATATATGCCGTGAAAGCGTTTAGCTCATCACTGCTAGGATTCGATTCATACTCCGACAATAGTTTTTCTATATCATATATCGTAGGCCTCGTTGAGATGAACAGTATGGACAGTATGGACCTGTTTATCGATGGATACATGGAACAAGAAGAAGAATGGGAGCGCGAAGGACTTCTCGACCCGGCTTGGGAAAAGCAGCAACGAAAGGTAACTTTTATCCAAGACCCTCGCATCGCATCCGTCTGTCCTTGGCATGTGCATAGTTTTTAAGCCTAAACACACAGCGAGTGAGCTCAACGGTTTGCATCAGTTGAAAAAAAGAAATACAAAATAGAAAAAAAAAATTAAATTTAAAAATAAAATTTGCTGAAAAAAAGTGAAATGTTTATGAATGTTGCTCAGCGAAGGACATCCGAGAGTTAAATGTGTTAACCGTAGAAAAGAAAATAAGTCGTGCTCGAGTCCGTAAATGGATCACGGCACAGTGAAAGAAAAGCCGGCGTTTGAGTATTGTATTTAATACATTTACTGGGATCTGCAGATTCATTGCATGATACGCGCACAATGAAAGTGCAATGAGGAGAAAATAAATATTCATTTAATTTACAAAAACTCTTTTTATTTTATTGAGGGGAAAATTATTTCCTTTTTTGAAAGTGGCTAAAATGTGTATGAATAACTTTGAACCTGGATGGAGCAGGAATGATTCAGCCTTCAAAAGCGACCATTGAATGCTTGGCATTCATGGAGACCAGAAACCCTTAGTTGATCTTAAAATATCATCGAGTTACGTGGGTTTGCGCCTCACTCTTTACTTTACGGTTTTCTTTTTCATGTGTGTGTGTGTGAGAAAATATTGTCCAAGTTTAGTTTATTCTGTGTTTTCTTTTTTATTTGACATAAAAAAAAAGTTCTACTCGTGCGATTATTGATGAGATAAGGATAAGGTGTTTTTCGTTCCCAATTGTGTAATTAAATTTACTGTATCGTATTTGTATAAGCAGCTAAAATTGGCAGCCTGCTTCAACTTTTGCTGCATCTACTTCCTTAATTCCTATTCGGAAGCAAAAAAAAAAGTTATTTATCAATGCCATTTCTTTTTTTTTTTTTTCGGGGTTTCTAATGCGAGGATTGAGTTTTGAGTAATTATAAGGAATTAAAGGATTAAAAGCGGTTTTGTTTTGTTTTAATTTTTTGGGTGGAGAAAATTTTTTTATTTAATTTTAAGGCTATTTTTCTGAAATTTTTTCTGATGAATTTTTTAAGTATTTTTCAGGAAATTGAGATGTAAACATTTGGTGGGGTTTGTGTATGTTTGTTAAGTTTCTAGGATGGCCAAAAATGGTAACGAGACTGATAGCCAATGGCTTCCCATGTAGGAATAATTATTCTCTAGCGTAGAAACGTTTAATTAATCAATTACTTTCCCGTTTTAATAGACGTTGATTGTGTTGAATGCAAACACCCTTGCAAATTACTAGCATTTCTAGCATAGTTTTGAATATCTATTCAAAGGAAAAATACTTGAAAGGATGTTACAGATATGCATGAAAACAAATATTTCCTGACACTTTGCAACATGTAATTTCAAAAATATTTTTTTTACATTTAGGTTTAAGGATTTTAAAACGGATTTGATCATAATTTGTTATGGCGGATCACGATAAGTCGATGATAAAATCACGAATGACTAATAAAATATAACAAATGAGGTAAAAATAGGTTATGGTCTATTTTTGGTGATGAAATTGAATAAATTAAGAGTTATTTTGTTTTGTTTTCATCATGTCAAGTGATTTGTCAAGTCGTATTAATAGAATCAGTGATGCGGCTAGGGTTTATTAAATTTTATTTTTATTTTTTTAAATGTTATTAAATGTTATTAAACGGAAGGACATCGTCCTCGGTAATTTTTACCACTGGCTTGGCTTATGGCGGTTTGGGTGTTGTCCATTCAACGGTAGTCTCAAGAGTTGAACGATGCAATAAATACAAGTGAAGCTTATTTTGTGATTTTATGGCCCGACTTTGTCCTCAGTTTGACCCTATGATGGCATGGTATTACATTCCAAACTGATGTGTAGCGTCTTTGACGAGTTTCGCTTTTATTTTTATGTTTTTTATTATTTTTTTTTCTAAGGTTTAGTGTTGATTTTTAAACTTTTCCCGATAGTTATCCGGTACGTTCTTGAGAGGATGCACATAAAGTGAAATGTGGTTTATCGATTTCGACGTTAGGGGGCGGGTGAATAAAGAGTTACTTGTTATGCTCTTGGGTCTTCTTTTATTTATTTTTTTTAGTTTCGATTATTTTTGGGGTTAAACGCCTGATTAATAAAGTTGAATACCCTTTTTCAAAGCTTAAAGGTGATGTGCGGAGGCAGTTTTCGCTTTTTTTTTTTTTTTTTTGTTTGTTTGTTGAAGCTGAATTGGGATGGTCAGTTTGTGAATCATATCACGGAATTTCTTTTGTGTTCGTGTGTGACTTGTAGATGTGGTTTAAGCGTTTAATTTCATAGTATAAAGTGTTTTTTCTCAAATCATTTCACGCTTATGGGCCGTTTTGAGGTTGCTTTAAGCCCAAATTAAAAATTATCTGCTAAACGTCCATTTTTTTTCCTACTGTTTAAATTATTAGCTCTGGTTTTATCTCTTGGAAATTAAATATAAACCTACATTTTTCGGTCGGTAAGAATTACGTGTTTGAAAGATAAAAAAATTCAGTTTGTGTTTGAAATTTTAGATTTACAATTTACATCATTTGTTTTTTTTAAATGTAATCTAAATCAAATAATTATCAAACAAAAAAACAAACACAAAAATCACAACTTTGTATTATGATTACCGTAGATCATGGTGACAAATATGAGTCATAGATTATCAAACACAAGGTCTTGGAAAGGTTATTTATAACTTTTAAAGTAGCGTTAATAACAATTAGCCTTTTATTCCGGTTTAAATTTAGTTTTAGGGTTTTAATTCAACTAAATTCAAACTTTTTTTTGCGCGAATTTTCTTAATTAAATTCCAGATCATGTAATGAGATTTTTAAATTCAACATTGACAAACAAATCACAAGTTGGAATTTTAGGAATGATGTTCAAATTAGAGCGACCGTCGTCACCTTTTTATCATTAGGATTTAAACGAGATGTTTTTCTGATTACGGAAGCATGACACTGAAATATTTCCCCCAAGGATCCCTCGCACCGTGAAATTAAACATTTTGAAACAGTTAAATTTTAATTTCGTTAATTGGGGGAGGATTTTGCCACCCCACATACCTGAAACCACGCAATAAGGTGGATTACCTAGCGATAGAAAGAGAAAATAGAAACGCGCGAGATGCAAACGACACTAATCTATTAAGGAGGGGAATATTGTTGGCTACATGAGTGAAAGTAGAAAGTGAGTGAGACCTAATATAGAAAGTCAGCTGGTCGAAAAGAGACGACGGAGAGCTAGAAATAGATTTTTCAAAACCCGCCTGTATATGCCCTTGTTGTGCAGTATAGTGTGTCTCCGGTAACGAGCTCTGCGTTTGAAAGTGAAATTCAGTGGCAGATTTTTTTCCTTTCGTTAGGCAGGTGTGTGATTGACAATCTGTTTGTTGTTGATGGAAAACCTTCAAAAGGACGGTGGAATAAATTCGGCTGTTATGTGAACAACCTTGAGCTTTGGGGTTTTGAATTCGGTTCAAATCGCGGACCAGGTTGAGGCCAAACGGAAGGAAAATCGTTTCAGTTGTTCGACGTGCCAATTTTTTTAAATTTTTTATTTTTTATTTTTAAATTTTTTTTTATTGTTATGTAGATTTAATTGGATGATAAAAGCTCGGTCTTGGTGGTAATGGATGTGATGAAATTTTGAGTACTGGAAATAGATGTCGCTTTTACATTTGTGACCTTATTTTGATTTTATTTATTTATTTTTTTTTTGTGAGAGGGAAAGTCTTATTTTTATTTTTTTTAGTGTGAGGTTTTTACGATAGGGTATTGTTTTACAATCCCGCCATTTTTAATGAACTTTTCATGTTTGGCATTGATTGTTCGTGACTTTGACATTGGTATTTTGTTTGTGTTATCAAATTTTGTAACTTCCTTTCACTCTTTTTTTTTTTGTTTACTCTTTTTACGTCAAAAATAATTTTGTAAACATTGGTAACCTAATTTTAAAAAGTTCAGAAATAAACTCGTTATTAATGAAGTCACACGTTAGAGATTTCTAAATTCGGACATACTTTCCCAATAAAAATTAACAGAAATAGTTTATTTTTGGACAGGGGTAACCTCGACGAATGATAAATGCCCATAATTATAGGCTTTTTATTCGAAAACTTGAAATAAATAAAAAATTAAGTGAAATAAACTGGTAAGTCTCACTTTTTTCCGTCCAAACTTGGACGAGAACAGCTGTAAGTGTTTGCCAGATTCGAGAAAGCAGCTTGGCCATTCTATTTTTGACTCCATGAATACTGCAGTTGCATTGCCAGATAAGGGATTCTCCCTCCTGGTGAAGCATGTCTCGTTCGCAATGTCCTATTCCAATGGGACTGAAAAAAAGATGATTTTATGTATATGCTGGATATAGTGGATGTAAAAATAAATTTGTCAATTTATTTTTTATACATAACATGTTGTGACATTAAATAATGAAGTAAGAAATGAAGTGTTTATGATTTAAAAAAATGTTTTTATTTTTTATAATTTTTATATTTGTAATTGGATGATAAGGAAATAGTAAAAATAAACGATGTTAACGTGTTGTGCATACTGATTAATGGCTGTCATTTTGGGAAGAGTTTTTATGTATTTAATGGAGCAGATGGTCAAGAATGAGTAAAAGATGTTTTACTTTAATTAATGGGAGGGGTTTTGTATTTTGATGATTGTTTTTTTTTATCTGATGTTTGTAAATTCGATCAAAAATTGATAGCAAGTACTTTTTAGGCCATTTTTTTAATGGTTTTTATTTTATATTTCAGACTTTTACTGCTTGGTGCAATTCCCACCTACGAAAAGCTGGTACACAAATCGACAATATCGAAGAGGATTTTCGAAATGGTCTCAAACTGATGCTACTACTCGAAGTGATCTCAGGCGAGACGCTGCCCAAACCCGACCGTGGCAAAATGCGATTTCATAAAATTGCGAACGTGAATAAAGCACTCGACTTCATCGCCAGTAAAGGAGTCAAACTTGTATCAATTGGCGCTGAAGGTTTGTTTATCTCATTCGTTATTTATTACTGTTATTTAAATTGGTTTTTATTGGTTAGAAATTGTCGATGGAAATGTTAAAATGACTCTGGGTATGATCTGGACGATCATTCTTCGTTTTGCCATCCAGGACATTTCCGTAGAAGGTAATTCAGACGAAATCTGATGCAAAGAATTGAATAAAATGTTTCATCTGATTTCATTCATCTGACAGAAATGACAGCGAAAGAAGGACTGTTGTTGTGGTGCCAGAGGAAAACAGCGCCTTACAAGAACGTTAATGTCCAGAACTTCCATCTCAGGTATAAATTGATATTTGTTTGTATTTTCATTGAATCTTTCAAATTAATTGCTATTTTTTGGCTACAGTTTTAAGGATGGTTTGGCATTCTGCGCTCTCATCCATCGGCATCGTCCCGATCTGATCGACTACTCAAAACTTTCAAAAGTAAACGAAACTGAGATTTGCTTATCGCAAATAACGACAGATTGAATAATTCGGTATTTCGTTTATTTTATTAAACAAACAGGACAACCCATTTGAAAATTTGAACACTGCCTTTGACGTGGCAGAAAAATATCTGGATATTCCCCGCATGTTGGATCCAGAAGGTAATTTTCACTTTTCCCACTAAACTAAAATAATTTAGTTCCGAGCGTTGACATAGTAAGCATGGAAGCATTTATCCAGAAATAATTATATTTTTTTTTATTAAAATACCTAGGAAGTGACTCACTCTTTGTTTTCACTGTGGAATTTTGTTTACAGAGCATGGTGTGAATTGACTAACTGATAACCATTACTTGTTCATTACAGCTGAGTTAATTTTAGGTCTGAGTGGATTAAACAGTTGACTCCACTTGCCCGGCATGACTCGAATTATAATTAATTTCTCACGCCGCCGCAAGAGGAAATTGTTTTGATTTTTCACGGCAATCAAAATATGTTTTAACTAGCTTTTGCATGCGGATTTCCTGTTATAATCCTGCAATTACCTAACCTGAATTGTTTTTTATTTTTGATTTTGGTTCCTGAAATGAAAAGTAACATGGACAGTAACATGGTGTGAAGCCTAACCACAACTTAAGGAAAATTTAAAAAATAAAATTAATTTTCTTGCACAGATTTGATCAATACACCGAAACCCGATGAGCGTGCTATCATGACTTACGTGTCGTGTTACTATCATGCCTTCCAGGGGGCACATCAGGTAACAAAAGGCAGGGTACCTCGAAGCAATGGTCTGCCAGAAGTGTGTGCCAAATACAACAACTTTATTTTAATTTAATATTTTCCTTTTTCATTAATTGCAGAAACACTGAAAATAAAAAGTGTAATTTTCTTTAAAATTTTATATTATAAGTGGCTATCACGAGGCAACCATTTGCATTTTCTTGCATGTTACTTATTCCAGATATGTGCAATACAGCCATGCCAGACGAAAGGGCCGTTATGACGTACGTATCCTCCTATTATCACGCGTTCGCTGGAGCTCAAAAGGTAGAGTAAAGTCTTTCCAAGTCGATTTTTCGGTGGGTTGGTGCTGAGATTTGGTTTACGGCAGGTAAATTGATGGATTTTTCTGAGTTGTGGGTGTAAGATGGAAAATGTGAGGTAAAAACTCAGTTATTTATTTTGTTACGGTTTTCAGGCTGAAACTGCGGCCAACAGGATTTGCAAGGTATTGAAGGTCAACCAGGAAAATGAACGTTTGATGGAGGAGTATGAAAGGCTTGCCAGCGACGTAAGGACTGACAATCGATTTAAAAACAGTTTTAGTTGTTTATCCATTATTTTTTTGTTGGCAGTTGTTGGAATGGATACGTCGTACAACGCCTTGGCTAGAAAATCGCACGGTGGATAACTCTCTCGCGGCTGTACAGAAAAAATTGGAAGAATTTCGCACTTACAGACGCAAGCACAAACCTCCTCGCGTCGAACAGAAAGCAAAACTGGAAACCAATTTCAACACCCTACAGACCAAGCTGCGCCTCAGCAACAGACCTGCCTACATGCCCACTGAAGGCAAAATGGTGTCTGACATCTCAAACGCTTGGAAGGGATTAGAATTGGCTGAGAAAGGGTTCGAAGAGTGGCTCCTGTCGGAGATGATGAGGTTGGAGCGTCTGGATCATCTTGCCCAGAAGTTCAAGCACAAAGCTGACATTCACGAAGACTGGACCAGAGGCAAAGAGGAAATGTTGCAGAGTCAGGATTTCCGCAACTGCCGTCTGAATGACGTCAAGGTACGTAATTATCAGGTATTTGGAAGTTCAGCGTTGATGATTAGGATTTATTTGAATTTTTAGGCTCTTAAAAAGAAACACGAAGCGTTCGAAAGCGATTTGGCAGCTCATCAAGATCGCGTCGAACAGATTGCAGCTATTGCTCAAGAGCTTAAGTAAATTCATTTATTGATATTGATTTATTGTGAAATTATTTGTTAATTTTTATCTTATAGTGCCTTGGAATATCACGACTCTGCTTCTGTTAACGCAAGATGCCAGAGAATCTGTGATCAGTGGGATAGATTAGGAACCATGACTCAGAAACGAAGAACTGCACTTGATGTAAGTATTAATACAAAGACTTCATTATTGCTAAAAATATGTAAAAATTTTATTAATTTTTTTTATTCTAGGAAGCAGAAAGACTTTTGGAGAGAATTGATCAGTTGCATCTGGAATTCGCCAAACGCGCTGCTGTAATTACAAAAAAAAAAAAAAAAAATTTTTTAGTAAACTAAAAATCAATTTTAATTAAAATTTTAAATTTATAGCCCTTCAATAACTGGTTGGATGGAGCGCGTGAAGATTTGGTGGACATGTTTATTGTGCACACAATGGAAGAAATTCAAGTAAATTATTAACAAATTTGTATTTATTTATGTAAACTTAAATATTTTTTTCCAGGGATTAATTGATGCTCATGAGCAGTTCAAGCAAACACTCGGAGAAGCCGACAAGGAGTATAAGTCGATCGTCTTGTTGGTGCAAGAAGTGCAATCCACTGCACAGAAGTACAACATCCCTGGCGCCCTTGAGAATCCTTACACGTCATTGACAGTTAATGTAAGTTGTGGACGAGGAGTTTAGACTGGTAATATGAAAATATGTAAGTTAGTACTAAAAGATGAGTGCGGCTAAAACTCGTCTCTTGATATTATTCTTAATGCTTAAATCGTGAAGGAGGACTTGGAGCAGGTATGCAAAGCAATTAGAAAAATATAGCCGTTTTATTCGCCACTGATATTGCAAAATTTGTAATTATTGTACGTTTTTTACTCACGATTATTTCTTATTAGGATATCAATTCGAAATGGGCGGAGGTGAAGCAATTAGTTCCCAAACGAGATCAAGTTTTGCAGACAGAACTCATGCGTCAACAAAGTAAATTTTTTAATATTATTTCAGATTTTTTTTTTTCGAAAGTTTAACGATTTGAATTTATTTTTAGACAACGAGCATCTTCGTCGTCAATTCGCCGAAAAGGCAAACGTGGTCGGTCCTTGGATCGAGCGCCAAATGGACGCCGTCACTACAATTGGAATGGGCATCGTCGGCGCCCTCGAAGACCAACTCACAAAGCTAAAAACCTTCCACCAAGCAGTGGTTACTTACCGTCCACACATGGACGAACTGGAGAAATATCATCAAGAAGTACAGGAGTCGATGATTTTCGAGAACAGGTGCATTATTTTTGTTAAATTAACATTTATTTATCATTTAAATTGTAAAATTCTTTTAATTTTTAATTTACAGATACACCCAATACACGATGGAAACATTGAGGGTCGGATGGGAGCACTTGCTCACGTCAATCAACCGCAACATCAACGAGGTGGAGAATCAAATTCTCACTCGCGATTCGAAGGGAATCACGCAAGACCAGTTGAACGAATTCCGAGGTTCGTTCAACCACTTCGACAGAAACAGAATCGGTCGCCTGGCGCCTGAAGAATTCAAGTCGTGTCTCGTCAGCATCGGATACAGCATCAGCAAGGATCGACAAGTTCGTAAACAAAAATTAATTACCGTATATTTTTTAAAGCACCTATTTACAAAAAATAACTTTTGTCACAGGGCGACAGCGACTTCCAACGCATCATGCATCTTGTAGATCCAAACAACACGGGCTACGTACACTTTGACGCATTTTTAGATTTCATGACGAGAGAAAGCACCGATACCGATACGGCGGAACAAGTCATTGAATCCTTCCGTATTTTGGCTGGAGATAAGGTAAACCTGAAATGAATATATAAATTAAAAATAAGAGTTTAATATTTTATGTGTATTGTAGTCATTTATTACTGCCGAAGAATTGCGTCGGGAATTACCTCCCGACCAAGCGGAATACTGCATCCAACGCATGGCTCCGTGGAAGGGCCCCAACGCCATACCCGGAGCTCTGGATTACATGTCGTTCTCGACAGCTTTGTATGGTGAAAGTGACCTATAAGAAGATTTTGTGTGCAGTTTTAGTACCCCGGTATTTGGCAAGAGTTGTGGCCATTGTACAGTCCCCGCGAGACCCTTTTTTTTTTCAATCTAGTCTAGTTCTCATCATGCTCGGGAGGACAAAGCCATTTTTTTTGTACAGATTTCTCAGTTTTTATAAGACAAGTAGAGCAATTATGAGTATCAAATTTCTACCACGTTTAATACGAACATTTTACGTAATCTTTTTGTATCAATGTTCATATCTCCTAACGCCATGATGATAACCAGACTTTCTTTTGCTCATCAAAATACATTTTAACGCCCTTTCTGAAGTGTCCAGTTTCGTAGTTAATTGTAATAGAATGAAGCTTATCGATACTAGATAACGATTTTTTTTTTTTAAAATGAAGGAAAAACTAGTTTAGATATTGGCAGCAAATTTTCCCAGTGGAAGAACACTTGGAACTCTGTAGATTTCTTTTTTTTTTTCGGTTATTTCACGAATCGTCTCAGACTTTAACGAATGATAATCAAATGTGATTTTGGAATTTGTTAAAAATTATTTCCAATTTTTCTCTGTTTTTTTTCTTAAAAAAGAATAATTGGTGCTACCAAGCTTTTTTGCTTCCAATTCAATAATTGACTATTTTTGTTATTTTCTTTGTTTGTTTTTGTAGAAACTAAATTTAAATTATGGTGTGGTGTTGAGATTAATTTAAAATTTACTAATTAAATTTTTAAAAAGAAAATATTTATTGAAAATTATATTTGTAGAAGATATTATGTAATAGCAAAAAAAAAAAAATATTGTGAACGCACAACACTTATTTGAAAACAGGTGTTGCTTTTATTTGCAGAGAAAGATGAAGACAGCTGAAAATTTCTCATTAATTGGGGTATTCAGTAAGAGAGGTCAATATTTTGATAAATTTAGCTGACGAGTTTCCTTGAATTTACAACTAAATATTGGGAATTCAATTTTTATTGAAAAATAAAGTTATGTACTGGAATGCAATAATGTATTTTAATTAGATAATAAATATGTCTCTTCTGATTATTGTACTTTATTTGTCACTTTTTATTTAGTTTTTGCACAAAAGTTAACAAAAATGGCTTTAAACTGTAAATAAATGTAAAATTAGCCACTGGATGGCACCACTAAGCAAGATAGTGGTTTA
>JAQFZP010000818.1:0-26381 GCA_034695745.1 Geophilus truncorum | reverse complement strand
CGCCCGGGGACAGCTGTCCCCCCCCGTCCCCCCCCCCCCTCGCTACGCCACTGCGGGGACCATATTGAATACAAAAATTTAAATGCGCAAATCTTTTTTCCAACGACCTCTGGTGTTAAAAATATATTATAAATACCGGAAATTCAATTGCGTGCTGATTTACACGATTTCAAAAAGCCTTAATACCGACACATATTCATAAAGAGATGGAAGATAAATTCGGAAAGCGACAAACCCACGATTCGCGTCCCATAGATGAAAATGACCTCACTGAAAGACGATTGAGCAATATTTACCTTTGGAATGATTGATTGCAATTTAAATACTATGTTACAGTATAATATTTTTGCTGAAAAATAAAAATGTATTGATATACACACACACTCAAACTCATTTCCTTCACTTTTCCACATGTTACAATTGAAATTTATCCTTCACCCTGGCGACCTGTGATTGTGATTTCGCACACAAAAAAGAAAAATACTTCCCGCTCGAATTTTCTTTGTCGCTTTGGAATTTGGACACTGTCATCCTGTCGTACATAAATACAAACGCCCAGGTATAGGGTTTATAAAACCTAGGAGTCCAGGGACAGTCGCATCTTCCCTAAAAAAACAACAACAAAAGTTGAAGTATTTGGGTGAGTAATCGAGTAATTTTTAGTTATAAAATCTAATTTTACAATTTTTAGATCTTTTGCTCTAAAATAATTATAAAAAATGATGAAAAACATCTGCATTCTGTTATTGTTTGCGATTTTTACTTTAAAAGCGTTGGATGCTTTTAATGCAGGTAAAATTAAAATTTATGTTGGTTTTTTCAAATGTAAACTAAAATTTTATTTAGATAGGGATGACGTGGAACAAGCAGTGAATGAACAGGATCAGGAATCGGAGGTCGAGGTATTTGATGAAGAACCCAAGGAATCAAATGGCGATGAAATAGATCCGAAAAAAGACGAAATGGAAGCAGAAGCGTGCAGAAGAAGAAATCGCACTGGATAACTGCTTATATTTTCACTCTTACATTATACTACAATAACCACATCTCAATGTATCATAACGTAACAATATAAATAGTAAATAAACTATTCAAACTTAAACACGCCATTTTTTTTGGTATAATCTAGATTTTACATAAGAACATAACTCTCAATAAACTACGTGTGATACTCAATACCTAACACGTAATAAAGACAGGAATTCGTGAGAACATGTTTGAAAATAATATTTTGCCTTTGACGTACATGAAATAAAAATTTAAATGAAAATACAAAATAAATATTTATAGAAAAATACAAAACGCGAACTTATTTAAAATCAGGCCCAAATTATACACTTTGTCCACTCTCAGATAATAAACATCCTTGATTAATGCAAAAAGAACCAGTATATAAACCCCAGGGAAAAATGCATCTTGACATTTTGATAAGCACTATAGTACAGGTAGGTACAATCAATTTCAAAAAATAAGTTTGGTTCGTTCTAAATTCTTGTAAATAATTTCTTTAGCCGAAAGAAACTAAACTATCGCAATGAAAGTCGTTCTTGTAGCACTTTGCTTGGTGGCTTGTTGCCTCACCATCGAGGCTAAGCCCGTTGAAGGTAAATAAATATTTTTGTTTATTACTTAAAAAAATTAAAAGTAATTTTTGTCGTTTGGTATAGTTGAAGGGCCGAACAGCGTCTTCGAATTCATCGACACTCTTGCTTATCACGCTTACCAGAAACGAAGCGCAGAAGAGACAACTAACGATGAACACGATTCGTTTATCGATTATTTCGCCGACGCAATCAGAGAAAGCGGAATGGACGAAGAGGAATACAAGCACGCATTAGAAAAGAGAAGTGCAGAAGAAACCACGACGGAACAGAATGAAGAAACCACGACCGGAACGAGCGGAAAAATGCATACTATGGCCAAAGTGAAGAGAAGTCCACAATCAAAAAGTTTTTTGGAAGAGATAGCTGAAGAATACGAAAAAGGTATCAAAGAATACGCACCCGAAGCTCAAGCGAAGAGAGATGTAGAAAAGAGAAGCCCAAACGAGAAGAAACAGAAGAAGGAAAAGGGAGAACGTGGACAAGGACATGGACGCAAAAATAAAAAAGAAGAAACTGAAGACAGTCTTTTCGAAGAAATAGCCGAGGCTTACGAAATGGGTGACGAAGAATTGTTAGCCCCCGCCGCAAAGGCGAAGAGAAGCATTGGCGGCGAAGAGCCCGCCGCAAAGGTGAAGAGAAGCATTGAAGGCATTGACGACAAGGACTGTGGTGACAGAACCACCACTGCAGCACCATAAGAATCTTTCCTTATGCTGTTACATTGTGAATAAAAATTTTAAATTTGATGAAAAATAAATCTTGAAAAATAATTTTTAAATGTCTTCACTTTTTACATTTATTTAAAATAACTTTATAAACCCCATTTGGCACGATGATGAAAGTCTGGTTAGGTGTTAATGGCAAACACTAAAATTGCAATCTCTGCATTTTTTTCATGCAGTCGCATCCTCAATTTTCTATGGGAAAAAATCTATTTCACAGAATGCAACGTTCCAGGATTTTCTATTGTATACCGGGGTTATATAAAGTCCAATTTTCACCACAGACAGTCCTATACATTAAACCTCAGGAGAACTTATAATCGAGACTTGGAAGTGAGTATAATAGAGATTTTCCAAAAAAGATTTTTTAAATTTTAAAATTTATATTTATTAGTTTTGACTTCTGAATTATGAAAACAACTATGATTATCGCTCTTTTGTTGGTCGCGGCTCTCGCCATCGACGCCGTACCACTCCGTAACTTAACTCCCATTTTGTATTTCAAAACATTTTTTTTTTCAAATAAATAATTGTATTTCAGGCGAGGATGTGGAAAAACGCGAAGCAATCATCGAACACGAATTTGTGAAAAGAGAAGAAGATATATCAGGAACCGAACTTCATGAAATTGAAAAGAGAGAAGCAACAGCTGAACACCATCCTGAAAAGAGAGAAGCAACAACTGAACACCATCTTGAAAAAAGAGAAGCAACAACTGAACACCATCTTGAAAAAAGAGAAGCAACAACTGAACACCATCTTGAAAAGAGAGAAGCAACAACTGAACATCATCTTGAAAAGAGAGAAGCAACAACTGAACACCATTTTGAAGCAGAAGCACTTGAAGGAGAAGAGGATAAGGATTGTGGTGATCGCACCACTACAGCTGCTCCTTAAAAAATATATGTTGCTTCACCTAAAGCTATGTAGAATTTAAGTAAAAATGTAAACTGAACATCTACTAATAAACAGAAGCACATCCAAAATCATAAAAACTGTCTCTTTACAAATTTTTCAACAAAACAACAACCACCAAAAAAAAAAAAAAAATAATGTTAACATCCTAAAATTCATTTTTTACGACCTTGAGAATTGAAAAAAATAAACTTTTACTGCATTGCAATTGGCTGAATTTTAACAAATAATCCTTATCACATGAAACCCCTTTTAATAAAAGGAAACATGTATCATTCGGCAACCATGGAGTTGATGTGCAAAATATTAACTTTCTTAGCAGTGCTACTCATATTGGCAGATGTGATTACAACATTTCCTATTCAAGTCAACAGTGCAAGTAAGTCTATCTCTGTTAGTAAATCACAATTTTAATTATTTTACTTAGTTGAAGATGGATCAACTGACGTGCCACCGCCCGAAAATGAAGATAAACCAGACGTTAAAACGCCACTGATGGAGAAAAGAAGTGCGGACAAAGAAAACAAATCGATTGAAGATGTGAAAATAGATCCAGAGCCGGATATTGGAACTGGAACACCTCAGTTGGAGATCGAAGTGCTCGAAGACAGAGAAGAAACGAAACAAGTGGATGTTGAAACTACTGTTAAATCGAAATGAATATGACAAATTGTATTGGGAAAATAAAATAAAATGAAAAATTTTACTTCAAATTTCTCGTTTTTGAGTCTCGAATAAATTGTTGCCCCTTGGCTTTGCTGTAATACAATATCGTGATGTACTACGCCATTTTTCCCACAATGTAAATGTTTTGTTTAAAAAAACTAATATTTTTCTATCAGTTCCAAACAAAACCGGAAATGGCTTTTTCAAAGTAAATTTAAATTTCGTCATCTCATGATTTTTATAGCTTACAAATATTATTTTTTTTTCATTTGTAAAAATTGTAAAAGTTTTTCATTTCCTGAAAATGAGAAAATATTCAAGCCAAATTCCATAGCTTCTTTATTTTCCTAGAATTAAATCCTTATAAAATAGATGTTTAATCCAGTTCTATTGGCCAATCCCATTTTAATGCATACTCATCCTTACATACAAATATCACGCAAGAACGGCAAAAAATCAAAACACAATTTTCAACTATGAAGTCGTTGAGCAAAATATTTGCACTGTTTGCACTTGTATTTGTGTGTGTAGTAGTAGTCAGCAGTAGGTCAATACAAGTAGAAAACAATGGTTAGTTGATTTTATTTTTATTCTTTTTCTTTATTTATATTATTTTATATTTTTTAGTGAGCAATGTTGATACTGATACTGATACTGAAGAGTCGAAGATAAACAAACGAGAAGCAGAGAACGAGGAAATTACTCCAGAGATGAAGAAAAAGGCAGAGGAAGCAGCAGAAACTGAAATAATGAAAGACAGAAGGAAGTATGAAAAAAAAGCGGAAAAGAAAATATTTAATAATGGAGGTGATGGCGATGATGGCGATCATGACGATGACGACGATAATAACAATGGCAGCGACGATGATGGCGGCAATAATGGCGACGAAGGTGATGATGATGGTGACAACAAAGGCGGTAATGATGATGGCGAAAACGAAAATGCCAATGAAGGCGACAATAATAAAGGCAAGGTAGAAAATGAAGAGTAGAGATGAAGAGTAGTAAAAATAAAAAGGTAAAGAAGTAGAGATTAAAACTAAAAGTTGAAGAATAACCAATCGAATAATGTAGTAATTGATATTACAACTATGTGAATAAACGAAAATTATATCATTTTAATTTCCATTGCTCTCAATCCTTAACGTAACTTCTAAATACAACCACTAATTGCAAATCTTATATTTCAAGACACACGAAAGACTAATTACGGTATTTAATTTTCTGGTCTTAAAGTACTTGTATAATCTATTTTGACTATACATTCGTTATTTAGTTTTCTCGATAGTATTCACTGAAAGTCAGATACAGTAACAAGGCTACAAGTACGATATTCTTAAATTTATGCAAAATGTCAGCAAATCAGACCAGAAGTGACAATTTAATTATCTCAAAAATTTAAGTAAAGTAGCCAACAAAACAACAATGAGAATAAAATTCTCTAATTTCTCACGAAAATAAATTTTAACTATGTAATTGCACTTGAAATTTCATCCAACTCGTGATTTCAACGGAACAGTCCACAACAACTACTAATACCATCATCAAAATTCATTTTATCATTTTATCATTAAATTTCTAGCTAATCATATTGAATAGTGCAAGAGACTTCCTGAATTCACTTACTGTTAGTCAGCCAATTACAATAGAATAATTTAATTTAATTCTAGAAACAGAATTATGCCAGGTACAATTCTCTTTCTAAACAAGAGTTACTAGAAATTAATGTTTACTGTCTGCAATTGGTCAATTGATCAATATTTAAACAGCGTGCGATAATGCAAAAATATTAACACACATCCATCAATCATGAAGTGGACAACCAAACTGCTAACTTTGTTTGCACTCGTATGCATTTGCGCAGAAGTGGTCAATACTCGGTCACGCACAATCGAAAGTATCGGTAAGTCAACCCAAATTAACAAAAACAGACTCCTTAACCTCAATTTGCATAAATTTTAGTAAAAAATGACAGTGATATAAAGTCTATATTACCAGTGATGTAAAAAGGAGAAACGAATCTTGAGAAAATCGAGAAACAACTTATTGAAAACCATGTAAAAAAAGATTTTTACGATGACGATTCGCACTATGGTGGCGATTGCGAAGATGATAATCCCCACGATGATAATTATGGAGATGGAAGTGACGATGCTTAGTTTGTAGTATTTGTTGTTTAAAAAAATTAAATTATTTTTTACGCCGAATTTCAATTTTTCAAACATTTTCATTTCCGTATTTTTTTTAATTTTTTAATTTTTCAATTACCTAACATAAAAAATTTTTAATTTTCTTTTACTCTTTGAAATTTTCGTTTAATTTTTCCAACTTTTAAATTTTTTTAATCCCCAAGACAATCACTCTAAAACTCAAGCATTAAATCAATTTATTCCAACTTAAATTCAAATACCCCTAAAATCAATACATAAATTCAAAACTCGGTTTCAGTAAGTCGTCATCCTCAGGAGGAACTAAATTCAGAGTATGCGTTTCCACGTCAAATTGCATCATCTCGTATACCGTTTCCGGTTCCATGGTCTTCGTGACAACCTCCTCATCATACTCCGTCTGCATATCATATACAGTTGTGACATACTTTTGTTCAATATTATTTATAATAGTCGTGATTAGAATCTCGTACGCATTTTGCCCTATAGGAGTAGCCAGATACGTCTGGCCGTCTATTACGGTCTGAAACAAAGTAACTTCCGGTCCTTGCCCGGTTAGCGTCGTGAAGTCTATTTCCGTCACAATGTCCATCTGAATTTGCGTCACAGTGCTGACGATGACCAAGTCGGCGAGCGTGTCGTAGCCGCCAAAGGCGTTTTGTTGTACAGTGACTTCGTTGCCCGCATTGTCCGCGAGAATGGTGATGACGATTTCCTGCTCATTGCCACCTGAATTGATGACGACAGTCATAATGCGAACTACATCGCCCTGCGTATTTTGTGGGTTTTGTGGGTTTTGTGGAGGGTTTTGTGGGTTTTGTGGATTTTGTGGGTTTTGTGGGTTTTGTGGGTTTTGGGGGTTTTGCGGGTTTTGCGGGTTTTGTGGGAGCTGCTCGTTGTTTCTTCCCGGACAGTTTCTTTGGGCCGAGTTGCATGAAGTAACGCAGCAACCTTGATGTCCAGGCTGTGGGCAGCAGCTTTCGCGCATGCGGCAGTTCATGTCGGCGACGCAGCGGCGACAACATCGGGCACTAATGGCGGTCAGTGGACATAGGTTTTGAAAGTCTGGAATTGTTTGATCGTGAGTTGATGTCTTTTTTTTGTGCAGTGCAGTAAAGTGAAGTTTTGAGGTTTGCAGTGAAGCTTTGTGAAATCAAGGACAAACGAGCGATGTGTAATTGGGATCGGAATTAACTAGTGTTTCCGGTTTATATAAAAGCTTGAAATTTTTTTAGATGTGGGACTTTGCGCCTATCAAATTTTTATCTCATTATTAGATCGGAAGTGAAAAAAAAATCTCTCGAAATCATATACGATATATAAAACATGAAACAATAATTTTTGAAAATAATTAAGTCACCTTTATAAATTTACTAAATTCACATCCTTCTTTTCCCATCACCCAAATAAAAAACGTTAATTAGAAAATATATTTTTAAATATATTGTATTGCGGTGAAAGTTAAAGACACTGCGTAAATTATTGTAAAAAGTTGAATTTCTACAAAATCTGAAAACTGATAGAAAATTGTAATAGAAATTCAATTTTGTCTTGATTTTTATAACAATTTTATAGTTAAAGACAACTTTACACCTTACATAAAATTTGTTTTCCAGAGCATGAAATAAATATTTTCAATTAACTTATATTTTCCAATGGAAAAGTTTTTATTTCATGCAGTGAGTTAGCATTGACGTCATTATATAGTAATAAATTTACGTGTTTCAGTTATACAAGGTCACCTAGTGTGCTCAATTGTAATTCATATGAAAATTACCTATTTTTCCAACCTCGCACTTTTCCACTCACCAACAAACAACATACAAAATCCCTTTCATTCAATTCAAAAAATATGGAAATTTTGCAAGCAGGAAAAAGCCCGAACATTAAATACGAAATACCTAATATTAATTCTAACAACAACCAAGCAGCAAAAAATAGTAAACACCAAACCACCACAACCAACCAAAACCAGAAAATAAATAAAATATCACGACTTACCCAGTACACGACAACACATCGTCGGCGGTGGACAGCAACGAGTATTAGCCACAGAACACGTTCCATCTGAATTACACGGCGTACATTGCGCTTGTCGAAGCATTCCATAAACTTCTCTTGTCGCCGGACACGTTCCATAATCTAGAAAAAATAAATTTTAAAATAAACTTTACACAAAAATACAAAATACCCACTGTTCCGAACACTGCCGCCTTCGCCGACAATTCTCTGCTGTGGAGTCGAAGCTGTTGTCGCTTCGCCGCAACATTTTCCATGAACTTGACAACATTGAGCTTTATTCAAAACAGTACATGCCATGCATGGTTGAATTGGACTTCTTTTTTGTTTTTCATGAGGTGTTTGATCTTCGGACAACTCGGCACAGTAGATGACAAAAACCAACACCAAAACTGATTTCAAATGTCTTTTATAACTGGAATTGATGATTAAGTATAATTAAGATGTAAATTTTGTTTTGTTTATCCCTTTATACGTACCTCATTTTTATGTTTACATATTCGATAAATCGGAATTGGCACTTCGAAGTTAGGGAAACTCTTGTTAAATTTCTATAATCATCAGGAGTGGTGTGCGGTAGTTGAAATTGAATATGGAAATGTGATGATGAAGTGGCAGTGGTCAACAGGATACGATGCACTGCTAATCAGCACGAGCACGACATCACAATAACACGGTGTGAATGGAATCAGTTTCCGTGATCACCAAAAACAAAATTATATTAAGTCAAGTTCAACAAAATACACGAGCAAATTCCGGTCTTAAGGGACGTAAAACATATTTTTCAAAGTAGTTTCGGTAAATTTAGTCACAATTCGCAATGTAACACATAAAGACGGTGCTATTACGTACCCGGTGGCGCTGCCATCTCGCGACGAAAAGTCTAAACATAAACAACATTTCTCCATTTACTGTGATGTTGTTTTAAATTAGAATTAAATGATAAAACACAAATTAAAATATAGGCGCAATATTTTTTTAATTTCACAATTACATTTGACAAAAAAAGAATTTTCTTTTTAAAAACAGTTTTTGCACTTTTGTGGCAACATATAATTTCTTTTTCATAGTTTTGTTATGTTTCGTTAATTTTTAAAAAATTCTGTACATCTAATAATAAAAAAACGAAATTCTTTTCTTAAAAAATAAAAAAGAAGAAGAATTAAAAACATTATATAAAACATTTAAAATGAATCTTTTGAGTTTTAGAAACAACTTTTTGCTATAATTAATTAAAACCTAACAGATTTGTTTTCAGCTGCGAAAACAAAACTACAAAAAAATTAAAATTAAAATTAAAATGCTAAAACTTTTTCGGAGGGACTCAAGATGCATTATCTTCGATTTTTTTTTTTACGTCATAACAAAGTAAACAAATGTTTGTTGCATAAGTCACAATATTTCCTTAAAAAACTTTAAAAGAAAATGGTAATAAGAAGCACTTGATCATCACGTGAAATACAGAAAAAAAACTTCATAGAAAAAATACTGAAAACAGAAGCTCATAAAAATTTAATAATTTTTAGAAATATTCTGCAAATTTTTATACATTTTTAATTTGAACAAAGGCAACTTGAAAACAGCAATCAAGTTTTTACCTGTACATTTTTTGCATTAAGCTTCTGTACAAACAGACAAATTTTTTTTCTTTTTATGTACTCGTTACAATTATATAAATTCAATTTAATTGATCATCACAATTGCAAATTTCTTTTAAGAGGCACATCAGCAAATAAGCATTTTTAATACTTCTAATAACAAGAGCAGATCAAAACTAATTTCATCAATATTTACACATATTTTTACACATTTTTTTCATATAATAATATGTTTATAGATTTCTTTTCAAGTATAAAAAAATAATAAAAGAAAAAATTTAATAGAAATAAATTTGGCCTTGTCATATAGGAAAACAGAAAAAAATTATACACACAAGACCATTTAAAAATAAAAAAGAAAAATTACAAAAATTATAACCTAAACTTAAACATTAGATTTATTAAGGCATCTTGACAACGAGGCAATAATGCAGTAGCACCATCTCGTGGCAGGTCGAGGAGTTTTTTCGATAAAAGAATGATCAATCAGTTTTTTTTTCTTTTCAAAAATCACCACCCGGTGATGCTGATGAAAACAAATGTCTTTCTTTACACAGAGATGAATAACCAATTAGCTTACAAACACGATTTTTTTTGCGCATGTTCACTCCAAGGCAGAAAAGAGTTGATGGCGGCTGGTTGAGGTTGACATCTGGTGTGGATATCAGGAAATGAAGCTTTCTAATTTTTTCTCGAAAATGGAGGGATTTTTTATTTTTAAACTTTTTTGAAATTTTTTTTCTTCTCAATTTCAGAAAATGATGTCGTTCTATTGATGTCGTTTCATGTGCAAAGCCAAATGATCAGAACGTGAAAAACACCGCTCGCATTGAGCACACTTGAACGGTTTGGCGCCTGTGTGCTTCCGATAATGGCGGGTGAGTTCATCAGAGCGCGCAAACCTCCATTCACAACCATCCCATGAACACTTATATGGTTTTTCACCTGTAAAAAAAATAAATAAAAAAGTGTTAAACTTATTTTATAAAGTTACTATCCCAATTTTAAATTTTTTTGTCATTAAAATGCAATAAATAAATAGAAAAAGTACAAAATTTTAACACCAGGGAGCATGACGCTTTAATCAGCATGCCAACACTGTCACACAAGACCTTGAACATTTACAACTACAATTTAAAATTAACTGAATTTATCAAAAAACAGAAAAAGTACAAAATTTTGACACAAGAGGGCAAAATTCTTCATAGTCAACATGATATCACTGAAATAGAATATTCCCTATTGCAAAAAATCAACTTCTTCACTGTCTGGTAGCAGTTAAACCAAGCTGAACACAAATATATCATTCAAAAAGAGGAGAGTTAGGGTTAGAGGGGTGTGGAAAAAAAAAACACTATTCATTTAACTCGCAGTCCTCGTGCATTCCTCATACTTTTTCACATCCACTTTTTCTCTCACACTTTTAAATTACAAGATGGCATGCATTACACCAAGTTAAAAATAAATACATATGGAATGCAGAGTATTGATGAAATGATTCAGATTAATGCCCAGCAGCTTAAACACAATTAACCTTTTCACTGTCATCATTCTAATTCAAAATTACACAAATTAACCACATAAACAGTGTTATTACCATTTATGTAATTACAACCTACTTTTTTCTTTTACTATCTATCTCTTATCTGACATCATCCTTGGCCTCAGATTAGGCCTAAATTAAGTTCTTTAAAAGATACAACTATAGTATAACTATACTCTATATTTGATATAAACTCGTACTCAATAGCCAACAAATTAGGCCTAATAAAATACAAATTTCAAAGTAATAACAGGAAATGGACTAATAATGACATCATCACCATTCATTTCTATTAGTGTTCTACAATTTTTTAATCGTTCCATTACATAACTCCGCACTATCTCCCACGTCAAAATGACATCACGGAGCTATAGAAAAAGAAAAATAATCCTCGTCGACCTTTAGCCGACCATTTTCTCGTTAACATTCAAAACAGCCATGACTAAGACCACAAATTAACCCTATCTGTATGTAGAACCATTTGAATTTCGAAGCCCCGGGCTCAAATGATGATGATGAAGAAGAAAATAAAAAAAAATATATAAAAAAAATGGCAAAGGGCCAAACAGGGGGAATAGAGAGAGAGAGAAGTGGGATGGGGGTCAAGCGGTGAGGATAAAACATTCCAAAAGACAAGAAAAAAAAGTAATGGTGGCATAAATTAATTCAGCGCCATCTATTGAGTGAAAAACGAAATAATTACCCGTGTGGGTCCTGAGATGTGCCTTCAAATGTGAACTTTTAGTGTACATTTTCTTACAACCGACAAAAGCACATTTATGAATCCTTCTTTTACTGTTTTGATTGACGTCTGCAGCCCTCGCTCTCGCACACCTGTTTCCTTGGTTCCTAGAGGTGAGTACGGGTCGTGGAAGCAGCGTCTTGACTCGAAGAGCCACTTCCAGTGATGATGGAGGCGTTAGGGTTAACGGGGGGTCTTCGGGCATCTCGCCGTTACTGCCAGGGGTGAGGCTTTCGCTGTCGCTCGATGCACCTGAGTTGGAACTGAGGCTGGCGCAGTCGCCAGTAATGTCCAGGCTCTCCAGAGTCAATCTGTGTGCCGGGTTGCAGTCGAAGAGGTCCCAAGATGGGGTCAGAGGTGATGATTTCAGACGGGGTTCGTCCTTGAGGTACCGTTCCATTTCAAGACACGTCTGAAATAATAAAGAATTAAATGAATAAATATTGGAAAGTTGGAATTGTAACGTTATAAATTTAAAAATGATGGAAAAAATTCGAAAATCTCGTCAAATCTTTCTAAATCTTTGCAAATATCAAATATTTAGTCAAAAATCCTTAAAAAATCTTCACAAATCCAGAAAAATCTAAAAAATCGTTAAAAAAATCTTCACAAATCCCATAAATCTCGTCGATGTCATTTGAGTTTATTCGATCCTCGAAAAAAATAGCAAAAAATAAGTTGAATGATTTATTATCGTACCATACTGTGAGTTACAAGAAATGTTGAAAATCTTCACAATTTATTGAGGCTTACAACAAATTCTCGGTTGATTTACCATTAGAATTTATATATTAAAAATAATTTAAAAAAAATAAAAATTCTATGTTTTCAGCTGTAAACCTACATTTTGTCCAAATAAAGCCATAAACTCGTTTATTTAACTGTCATTTCGTGATTTCTGTGTACAAGTGCAAAACAATTTCATGCCTCAACCCATTAAAAATATTGACAAATCCCACAATTCCTGCCTTTCCTTAATCAAACGTAATTGAACTCTAAATTTCTAGTAAGGAATTAAATTTAATAACAATTGTTTCATCATTCTTCGCGAAATGAAACAAACAAAAACTATTTCCTTAACATCCTGAAGTGTTAACTTTCGAAATATCAAACTGAAAACGAGGATGTAATGGAGTGGCAATCGTGACGTAACAGCATGACTCACTCTTTATAACATCAGCTGAGTATGAGTTGTTGTTTTTTTATTTTTTATTTCCTGACTCGATCCACATTTCAAAGTTTGACCTCTTTCAACTTTTCAAAGATAAATATATAAAAAAAAATGTTAAAGAGCAAACTCCATTCATGGTTTTAATAAATAAATATCAAATAGAAATTTTTATATATTTTTTTTAACAAATATTTCTAATAATAAATAATAAACAGATTAACAGCTAAAATAGTTTTTTTTATTATTGATTTGTCCTTTTGTAGGGTTCAGTGACTGGGTGGAAAGGAAAAAAGGATTAATTTATCAAATTACACCATTTGTGACTTCATTTTTGTATATATAAAAAAAACATTTTTAATGAATCAAAACATTTAAAAGTTTTCGATTTCCATTTAAGGTATTTTTTATGCGAATTTTTAATTTGAATTTTTATATATTTTTTAAATTATGCGCGTTTTTAATTCACGCACTAAATTCATCATCAAAGCCAATAAATCGTGAAAAGTAAAAACCAAGCCCCATTAAAACTGAAAACGCAGTCGCAGTTTGCAAATAAAAATAAAAATAACTCTCTTATCGACCACTAGGGTAAAAACTCACTACCAGAAGAGAGAAATCGATGAGAAGGGAGTCACAAGTGGCTAGACTAGTCGATACCCATGTCTCCCCACTTTGACGCCAGGAAACACCCCCACATTATCAATATAGGAAGAGAATAAGTGCTCGTTGCTAGGAGACGTAAAACTAACATGGCCGAAACAATAAAGTAGTTCGCAACCGATGACGTCATAATGTAAAACAAAAAACATCTCAAAAATTCAAAATAAAAATTTTTCTTCCAAAAAAAAAAAAATTAAAAAAAAAACTTTCCTAGGAATGCAGAAACGAAAAGGAAAGCGTTGCATACCTTTTCTACTCGCACATAACCCCTCACCCCGATGTCCTTGAGCGAAGAAAAGCTCAAGAATCCCCTGTTGTGGCCTTGACTTTGAAACCCCCACAACAGCAAAAAAAAAAATCGAGTGAAATTTGACCTCAAAACAACAATAACAAAAAAGAAACAAAATCCCAACAGACTCATGTTTATTTCCCATTTTCCCCTTGTCGCGCAATAAACATAAATCGAGCCAATTTCCGGGGAAAATATTGTCACTTCCTGGTTCATCCAGACGGCGCTGAGAGATTCAAAAGGGATGCTGCGATGGGAATTTATATTTTTAGCCCACAAAATTCCTGCATCTGCACTTTTCCTTTGCAAAGTACATCTGTTAGGCCCGAGTTAGGCCTAAAGTCGAGTTTACTTGTGTTTCCTGTGTTTGCTTAAAGGGCAGAGATGAGAAATGTTGTAAAATGTGACATTTGTGTCACGTAGCACGTTCTGAACTTTAAACTCGACATTTTACCCTTTTTTTGTGGGAAGTTTAAGTTTAAGGAGTGGGTTTCTGAGTTACTTCACGAGGAAAAAATTCGAGACCGGTTGTAAATGTTAAGAAATCATTGTTATAACATTCAGCATCCAGGTGATAGTGATTCATACCAAGGTGCGAGCTTCCCATTTACTTGCTAATAATATTTAGTTACTCAAGTCGTGGTCATACATTCATTTCAATACAAGGCCAGGACACAGGAAAAATATTTAGACTGAGTCAACAGGCGCGGGATTCGTGAACGAGTCGGTTCCGACCGGTCAAAAAAAAAAATAACAATTTTTTTTAATGTTTAAATAAATAAAAAACAACTCGGGAGTGTTTATTGTATCAAATTACTCACTTTAAACACATTTTAATGTAAGTTTTTGACCCAAAATATGTTTAAAATACAATTTTTATCTAAATTTAAGCCTAAATCAAATATCAAAATAAAATTTCCATTCTTGATAAGTCCTAACTAAAAAAAAAAAAAAACAACAAAATAAAAAAAGGATTTGAAATTACAACTCATCTCACCCAATTTTCCCATGATCTATTTCCAGATCAATTTATTACAGTACAATACACGTTCGAAATAATCCATCGCATCAATTTTTATTTTGTAGATTCATTTCAGATAAAACGCCACTGACCCACTTTTCAAACTCCCATATTACAACCAGCTCATCATAAATAAATTCCAAAACTAAAGCCTAGCTGCATAAATATATAAACAGAGGGCGCTAAACATGCATAAGCTTTTCTAATAATTTAAAAATAATTAATTTCATAAATAACAATACGTTATTACACTTATTACTTCTATTTTTAAATGCAATTAATCATTTTCTTTGATGTTGCAAACGGATGTTTCACTCCATAGATTTTTTTCCCCTTTATACAAACTGCAACAATCTTATCACTTTCCTTATTTTTCCGCAATTCTATTTCCAAAACTATATAAAATCATTTCAACAATAAAATAACAAAGCTTGTCAAGCACAAATAAAAAGATAAACTCGCCTTTAAACAGGAAACGACCTTTAAAATCTTTTTTTTTTTTCTTTTACAGAAAAAAATAGATCAGATTATTATGAAATTACAGAAAACCGCAGCTAGTTAGAAGATTATTCATGCATTTTTAAAAACTGACGTCACCTAAGACACTTTTTGGACTTTTTTTTTTACTTTACAGTCCAAATGTGCTAAATGCCTAAATGACATCATTCATCATTACAAATAATTATCAAAGGTTACGACATTTCCCCATTTTCACCTTCAATGTTCAAATAACTGCCGCCAGGTGAAATACGAGCCCACACAACACAATAAGCCTTTAATCACTTTCAGTGTGGACTTTGTCTCTGTTTACAATCAATAAAACTGAGCCCTCATAAAAATAGGCCTACTAATAATAAAAGAAAGGAAGAAAAAAGAAATAAATGAAATTTCCCATTTGACCTCGCTATAAATGGCGGCTGTGCTTTTGAAATTAAAAAATATTTTTTTTTCCATAAAAATATTTTTTCATTAAAAAATAAAAAAATTAATGTTTCCCGCCCTTAAAGTAGTGCATCATGTTTATTTTACAATAAATTTGCCAACTTGATAAATGTATTGTTGTTTAGCTTCATGTAGCCAAGGTTATTTCATTCAAGAATGGAACGTCTGTTGTCCTTGTACATGAATTGGCACCGTTTCAATTTTGAGTGCTAGTTGCAGGTTCCACCGCCGACCAAATCCAATACTCGGTTTAAAATTCAACACTTGTTCCCCATTTTATCCGTTCGTTTTCTTTTTATTTCCGAATTTGTAATTTGAAAATAGCTAGTTTGCTCGAATGAATTACCGTAGTTTTGTGTTTTTTGTTTTAAAAATAAAATCCAAAAAGGAAGAAAAAAATATTTTATCGTGTTTTAAAGGTAAAGGAACGAGTTTCACAGCCGTAACCGTTTCCGTAGAGATATCGTTATCACGTAATAACCTTATGTGATAACGCTGTTGTTTCTAACGGTGACTTGACAACCAATGGAAAAAGAATTCTTTCAACTTTGTTCAGCGATGTTGAATAAATTGTCTTTGACATTATAAAGCTCGTCACTCAATTTTCAGACATCAAGAACGATGGATGGGTTTGGAGTGTCGTTGATTCCGTTTGGTGATCGAACGATCTAGCTTTCAACGATAAATCTTTCAAATGTCTGCCGTATCACCTGTCAATGGTAGATTGTTCTATCGTAAAGACTAGAAGTCAATTTTAGGGTTCTATGAAGTCTTACTCACAAGTCAGTTTTTTTTACCAGGTTATGTTAATCACATCAAATAAAGTCTTCAGTAGATTATTATTATTTATTTATGCATTATTTACGTCTAAACAAGTCATGTTTTCTAGGGAAAAATTAATATTTAATGCTGTTTAGTGAATATACCAGTTATGTTAACTTGGTTTAAGAAATGAATATTTTATATTAATGCTCATTTATAAAACCATTAGAGTAAAAGTTAAATAAAATAAAAACCTGATCTAATTTTCTAGGAAATTGAGCTATTATTAATTGAATCATTGTTGGATTATAGAAGCATCAAAAAACTATACTGAGAATGTAACATAATGCCATTAACAAGTTAAAACCAAACGCTACATAATACCAACGAATGATACTCATATTTACAATATTCTTTAATAAAAGATTTTATTATTGGAAATTAATTACCTGGAATTAATTCAAAAATTGCTATCATGCTTACAACTGTAAAAATAAAATTGTATAATGCCTCAAGCTGTACTTATTCATTAGTTAAAAATTTCACTCATTATTACCCAACAATATTATAAGCAGTGTTTAAATTTCATTTTCACACTTGAACAACTCTTTAACCATTAAAAACAATTTTCAGCTATTTTTCTTCAAACATAGCATTATCTAACCCTAATCAGGAAATGACTGTACAAGCATTTAAGAAAATACAACCACTACTTATCCAATATAATACAGCCACACCTAAAAATTTACCTAACTCATCAACACTTGACACCTCTAAAAAAAACTTTTAAAATAAAATCAATTTTTTTAAATTAAAAAAAAAAAAAAACTCCTTTCAAGTTAAAATAATTACTTCCTACCTAAAAATAGTCGCTGTTCAAAAACCAGGCCAGAGGTATTGCCTAAGCAAGCTAATTAACAACACAAGGCTACAATAAGTGAAACACAGACACAGTTGAAGGGGAAAAAAAAGTTGAGTCAATCATCAGCATTCAACTTGGCACCGAAATTGAAATTCTATATTAATCTCTTATCTATCAAGTTCAGGGAGGAATATTTTTTTATTCAACGTCCTTTACCGGGGTGAAGGGAAAACCCCACATTAATGAATGAGTGAAGGCAACAAATGAACTAATGCCAAAATCACTTAAGCCTAATTTAGCTTAACCTCGTTATAAAGCGAGCAATTGCTGCCAACGACAAATTGAGTGTGACAATTTTTTCTTCTCTCTAATTATCGTAAGAAATGAATGAAAACGGACCGTTAAAGGTCTGGAATAACGTGGAAATGGAGGAAATAAACAGGAAGTCCTGTTTGTGATGTCATTTTTGACTCGATTCTAAAAGTTAATTTTATTTTATTTGTCACCAACAGCCGGCATTTTAAGTGACGTCAACATTTTGGACTTTACTTATTTTCGAGTGTCCATTTCCAGCGCCAGACTGACCTTAGCATGCAAAGGTTTAGACTTGTATATTTATCATGCTTCCCATTTATTTATAAACAAAATCAAACCTTTGTCAGCGTCTAAAAATACACATTGCGTTCCTAACTCAACTCACAAAACATTTCCGTGGCCTCCACCACCACCACCACCACCATCATCATCTTCTTCCTCCTCCATTCCATCCCTGTGGTTGCCTGGCAACAGGGTCGAGAAGGGACACCCGGGAAACAAAAGGGAGGGAGATAGGAATTGTGTGGAATTTTATTTGAAGGGAAAAGAAAATAAGGACAATAAAATACAATAGGCCATTTTCCTGTGGTTAAGGCGTATTCGGCATGTCGAATTAGTAGTAAATCTTGTAATTAGTGTCTTAGGGGAAAGACTACAAAAATTAAAGTGGACAATAGCACCAGTTTCAATACCAAGGGTTGTTGAGTGTAATTTGTTGCAAGTGTTTCCATTTGGGCCTAAAATTGACGTATCTTTTAAATTTTAGGTTTGAATTTAATATTATTTTAAAATTTAAACCTAAAATTGATATCTTTGAAATTGTAAGCCTAAATTTAATATTATTTTAAAAATTTAGATCCAAAATTAATGACATTTATTGATTTAAGCTAAAAATCAATGCTACACAATGTTTTTTTTTGATTCATAATTCATAGCTCTGTCTACACCCTCGATAAAAACGGGTTATACGACGTCATGGGTAAATTACTATGACGTCAACATCTTTTCTTAAACCACTAATTGCATGTAACAGTACGCTCCTTTGTAGCGCTGTCAAAACGAACATAATTCTCTTATCTCACTTATTTAATTAATTTCCCCAATTACATCCCCTTTTCACGTTATGTCACATCTCGGCATACATCATCCTTCACCACATGACACATAGCATCAATTTTGGCACTGCCACACACCACGGCCATATTTACAGCAAAATAAATAGACAAACAAACAACCTGTTATTGAGCAATTTAACACACTTCAACGACCTTACATCAAAACCCGCCATCTTTCTTGCAAAGCAAACATCATCTTGCCCAGTTGATTCGAATAATGCCTATAACTCAGCTTAAAGACTCCAAATTAACCCTTTTAACCCGTTCATTTTTGCCACGCTCAATTGCATTCCCATAATGCAACAAACATTATTTACTTCATTTTGAAATTCATATTTATTTCACCTTCCAAGCTACAACTAGGGATCACCCAAGCTTCACGGCTGTGCAAGATAGTTGTTTTGTATTCTTTAAACCGGAAGTGCGCTTGGAAGCTCGTTTCCGGCGTTTGTTGGCCTCCCCCTTTTCCCCCCTTTTGATTATTCTTCATATAGAAGTGTTAACTTTTTTTATCTCTCCCTTCTGTTTGTTTGTTATTTACAGAGTACTCCCAATTGGTGGAGGAATTTTTCAGCTGCCATTTTTGACTTGTGGGTCACTTGATTAATGTCACATGGCATTCCATTTCAGTTTTGATTAGTGCATCATAGTTGGAGCAATGACCTAAATAAGAATTTAATTTCTCTTTTTATTATTATTTTTTTTTTGTTGCTATGATCAATTGCCATTTGGTCTGAGAACGCCGTTTCAGTTTGTCAAAACTGTGCATAAACATGTACGCATTTCATTTCCTTATCCTGTTTGGTTGGCATATTAAAAAATTGAAGAACACAAGAGAAAAAAAGATGATCTTATGAATGGGAAGCTCGTCTTGAATAATGCAATATAAATGGAGCAAAAAAACATGAGGTTTTGTTTTTCAATTTCTCCATTTATTTTTGATTTATTTTGAACCTAAGAAATTTAAAGTTTATTGTTGCAAAAATGAGGATTGATTCTTTAATTTGTAACAAGCAAATTTTCAAGATTTAACAAGAATCGAAATTCACAAGAATTTTTGATTGGTAAATAACAACAAATTTTGGTTGAAGGTAACCAACATGGCAAACAATTTATTTATTCCATTGTTAAATTGCAAACTTAACAATATTTCAAAGGCAAAAAATCACTAAAATAATTGATTATTTTGCAACATTGAAAGTAAATTAGCAATCATCTAAAATGTTCAATGAATTAGAATTTTATTGTAATTTTTCTTTCATTATTGCTATTATTAATACTTTTACTAAATTCTATCCATCATTTTTCCAACTTCCAACAATTGATTTCCACTTATCACCACCTTTATTTAATAACACAAAATTCCCACCTGAAAATAAATAATTACATTTGTTTTGTAAATTGGATAATTATACCTTTTCAACTTCCTACTAAACAAATATACAAGAAACACTTTTAAAGGAAAAATAATTCTAATCAAAACTCAGATAAAAATGTTTTAATTTTTTTCCTCGTATAATTTATCTCTAGAGCCCAATCGCGATAAAAGGGAAAACAAAATAAATAAATTCAGTATGAAGTAAATCAATTTCAACCTTGACATTTTACCCGACTCATCATTCAGCATCGTTACATAGATTTAATATATAAACATGGTAAATAAATAATGGCAATTACACAACACAAAAAAATCTAAATAAAATAAAATAGATTTAGGTCTTCCACCTGCAATCTTCACACGTCAAGCATTCAAATTAGGCCTAATAAGTCGCATTACCTTATTAAAACAATACTCTGATTCAAGGCAATGTGAAATGTCGCAGACGAACGATGAATAGCAAACGAGACCTATATGAATATATGGATGGATGCGTCTTTTATTTTAAATTGCAACTCAGAAATAAAGAAAATAAGAAAAAAATTTAAAAAACAATTTTTTCGTCTTTTATTTTAAATTGCAACTCACAAATAATAATATAAAAAAAATAGAAAAAATAGAAAAAACAATTTCTTCCGTCCCACTCTTCCGTCCGATCCCATTTACTTCCATCACGCTAAGCATGACGTCACACCGCGAGTCACGTTGTGACTTTTGACCTTTGACGCTTTATTCCATCTCCATATAAGGAATAAAAGAGAAATTCATAAATTCTACCTACATGGGGAGATCCTGATTACATAATAACTCAAAATATTCAAAATTAAGCCCTAAAAAAAAAAAAAAAGGGAAATAGTTTTATTTTCCTTTTCAAAGCTGAATAACTTCGTTTTGAAAATTGTTTTCTTTTTAAATTAAATATCTTTTTTTCCTTGGATGGTGTTTGAAGGTTGATCTCATTCAAACGAGACAAGAAGAGGAAGTCTGAGTGCATCGCATAAAGCGAAATAAATCAAATAAAAATGCGGGGTACCTAACGATTTAATTGGACTCGATTCTCAAAGGGTTAAGGAAACTAAGACGCAAAATGGCCTCTTTTCCGCAACAATAATAAAATAAATTATTCCCGTTTCTCCTTTTTTTTTTTTTTTTTACAACTGTCCGCCTGCACTTTGCACTCGAGTTACTTGAAATTCATTTCTAAGTGTAACAGTTCTCACCGAACTGCGCTACATTGCTAAAGTCATAAATATGCAGCGTTCGGTTATTCGGAGAATATTTTTTTTCCGTGCCCTTAAGACGAAATCGCAAAAATCCGGAAATTGCGATGTACTAATGCATTCGAAACCCTTGAAATTGTGAAAACAACGTTATCTCGCGTGTAATCGTTGAATAAACCGTAATTATCTCATTATTCCATCTTTTTTATTAAAAAACAACAATTAACGTATGATGTTGTTTACATTATTACTGTTTTTAAATCATTTATTTAATAAGTCTGCGACACGTCCTTGGTATACATATTCCGTTTTTTATTTGCAATTGTTCTGTTTGTAGTCATTTTTCCTGCTCAGGGACTTTGATTTTTTGCTGCTTTCCCCTTAATGCACACATTTAAATGTAAATTGCAGACCTTCGAGAAGAAATAAGCCTAAAATGACAAATTCACACATTTCCACAATAAAAAAATAAAAAAATCACTACAAAATTTAAATTTCAAATGTAGACCGGAAGTAGTATTTTATCCCCTCTTGAACCAACCCTCGCGACCCCACGTTGACCCTATTTACATTCCAGACCGCCGAGAACGAAAATCGGGAGCAACTGTCGGAATTCAATAATCCCTTCGCGTTTCCCCAAACAAGGCCATGGGAACGCGCGTAAACGTTCTCGTCTCTTGTCTTGTCGCGTGGGACTCCCCCGAGTCGAGACTCGAGTGACCGATGCCTCGAGGTTGATAACCTAAGTGCCATTTCACTTCACTTCCCACCTCTATCTTCAAGGTGAAAGGTCAAATAGAACGCGCATTCCTACTCGCTGACTTCACCTTCATCGCTGTTTCCCAACTCATCTTCAACATCCATCACTTTAACCTCTTTTTCTCCTCGTGCGTGACGTCATTTTCCAAGAAATAAAAACCCCCATCGATTAATTTCTTGTTAAATTCAATTAACAAATTCCTCTTTAATTCCAACCTAGCGTCAGATTTGAGAACTACCTATCAGAGCAAATATTTATTCAATATGATTGATTGTAATAAATGTAAATAACAAAAAGATCTTCAGTGCAACAAGAAGAACCAAATCAACTGCACGTAATGGAATGGAAGACTTATCTCTTATCTATTGAATATCCTCCTCATTATCTGTCAAAACCACTCCAATCGACCATTATTATCTAAAACAAATACAACCCTGCAGACATCATTACTGAAAAAAAACTTCCCAGCAGCAGTGCAGCAGAAAATTAAATAATTAAAAAAATATATAATTTCAACTATAAAACACTACAACACAACATTTACAATTTCCTGGCCCTCTGGTTGTAAACCTCATCATCAATTCTTGATATGCCAAGCACAGTAACAACTCGAATGCAAAACACTCAATTCACAACCAATCAGATAAGCCTTTTCCTGGAGACAAGTTCACTAACTCTTTAATAACCATTTTTCGCCCCACAGTACGTGGGACTCATTCCCAACCCTCATCATTACATTAACCCCCCCTCTCGCCCTTAAAAAAATCCTTTTTTACTCCTTCATTTTCCTTACGCCATGGCCTTGTAAGATGAACGTGGCCATGCTTATCATTAATTAGTGGCCTGTGGGGCAAACGCCTCTCGACGACGGAACCATGAAACATGAGCGGAAGTAGTGCGTAATTACTAACTCCCTTTTTTTTTATTGGGAGCATAAAAAAAAAAAATGTATGGAGTATTAGATGCTATCTATATAGGTATATACTTTACACACTTTTTTTGCTCTTGTTTTTTTTTTTATTTAATTTAGCAACGTAGCCCCGTTTCTCATTTTTGCGCAATTTATAAATTCGTAAATGAAATTTTTATGTGTGTCACGATATAAGCCTAATGCAGTGTTGTAGGCGTAACACTAGGAGCCTGTTCGAAGTTCAGAAATGTAAACACAAGTATCCGGTTATCATTGTGGGTGTGATATGAATTCCACAGAAGGATACATTTAAATGACCGATTCGCACAGCTACGGCAGTGGGAAAATACGTATCGCGTTTTCCCGCTAGGATTAAATAAATAAATAAATAAATAAATATTGTCATGTGTGGAAAATGTAAAGACAGTTGAAAACTCCACAGGATTTAATGGAAACTTAGAGCAGACGAAATTCGTCTCCTTAGTAACCATTACTAAGTTACATAAACATTATACACATAAATAATACTGTTCGATTATATTTCCTTGTTGGCAAATGGCGGCATTTTGAAATTTTCTACATTGGCATTCCTCCTCATCAAGTGTTATTACTTTTTCAGATGCACGAAAAAGGGTTCTATTTAATGACAGGGAAAAAACGTGACACCGAAATGGATGATGGGAGCAGCACAATGTGATGAAATAATGAAATAATTATCAAGTTCCTAATGAAGGAGAAAGAGACAAACATCAGTTGACATTTTACACATGGCTGAATTTAATATTCACGTCATCAAATAGAATGTCTCCCATTATTCCATTGATTCCTGCATAAGAAAATACATCATTAAAAAAAATTAAAACAAAACAAATCCCAAATAGATCACTCCTTTTAACCGTAACTATAAATCAATGTGCAAAATCCCGTGCAACTTTGCTCTTCTATCTACATCAACATGCGAAACTCTCGTTAGGCCTAAAACCAGAAGCCAGAACTCCCATCAGCTCAGCACTGTCAAGAAAACGAGTGAAGCAGTAAACAAAGTCCAGAAGAGCGTTAATGTCCAGTGCACTAGTTTCAGTTTATTATTGTCAGGCCCAGTCTCGCGTTGCCATGGTAACAACAACGAGCTCCTTGTGACCCGCAACTCCAGCAGCGTTGCCGAGGAAAAATGGAAACCCTTGTTCCCAACCTCGATCGCATGTGCCATTTCGTGTGTACAACTACTCACTTTTACAACCCTTTCGCCATCCCAACATTCCTGCATGTGTAATAAGCTAACACCTGCGCTTCCTGGGGCTGGCGGCCATTTTAAAATTTGAACGTAAAGAAAAAAGTGACAGATAAAACGTTAGGAGTTGATAACACCAATAAATGCAAATTGTTATCTATCAAAAACACCTAGACGAGTGATCTAATTAACCCTTTTTTCCAGGCGGGTGATTTGCATTTCACTTTAGGCCTAAAATTTTGCTAGACCTCATTTTTTTGAATTGTTTATGATGGGAAAAAGGGTTAGTGCTTTTTTTATAAATTTTTTTGGTTTTTTTTTTTTATCATGAGTTGTTACAATGCCTGTCATGTTAAGAGCCTAAGACTTTAATTAGACTGGGGTTGAGCACAAAGAAAATAAAGGGGGGAATGTTGACCTTTGACCTCGCCATGATAAGAAGTAATTGGGGAAGAAAAGAAGACTGTTAGGGGTAAATTTAGAGGAAGGAAAAAAAAGAGAAAAAAATGTGTCCTACATTGATACTGTTTTGTTTTAGTTTATTTTTGTTGTTATTTTTACACATGACGTGAATTGAAAAGATTTTTTTATTTGTCTGTTATAACAGTGTTGTTTTATCGAGTTCAATCACCTGACTTTATGAAAACCAACACTCTCATCTCCACAAACACCACGCACCTGTGATAAAACCATCTGCAAAACCCAAACCAGGAAAACACATTCTAAATAAAGGTGGTTACTGTATCCTTCCCATCGTTTCTGCAGCAAAAAATAATGTACACATAAAAAGTCATGCTGCAATCTCATTATGGCAACTTTAGATAATAACATCACATTTACTCTGCACCTGTTGCGTCTAATTTTAATTTCACCTAACATTTATTGAACTTAACCCATTGATAAACACATCTTCATTCCCATCAATTCAAATCCATCTTTATACTATATAATTACATCTTCCAGGTAATCTTTATTCTTCATGTAAAAATTGATCTGCTGATCACAAATTGATAAATGCCAACCAAACAAACATTTCTACAAATTACCTTTAAAAATTATAATCACCTCAACAATTAACCCCAGTTATCTTCAAACCTGAAATAATTCCATCTAATCCCAAACTTTCCCAGAAAACTTTTGTTTTCATCTTCCCAACACTAAAAATTAAAGACAAACTTAAGTAAAAAAGAGAAAAAAAATTAATGACATGCCAAAATAAAGTGTCCAAAGGACCTCATTTGGCAGACATATTTTCCACTTGATAACGGTTTTCGATTCATATCTGGAGACTCCCAACAGAAAACAAACTCTAGCCTCAAGCTAGACTCGCCTCCATTTTTTTACAGCAATGGCTGAGCGTAGCAGCAAAGCCGAAGCGCTCGCTGCCCCCCGTGGCACACTCGGCTTGTAATCGCATTGCATTCGCTTAAAATCACGTGTTGTGACTGACAAGTGTAAAGAAAACACGGACGTACCTGTTGCCAGTAATCTTCAAGTGATGCTGCAGCTGGAAAATAACCAGTGTCGTGTACATCTTGGAGTTCGCGAAAAATATGTCCAATGGGTAACACATCCATAACTGGGGACGGCGAATGCCAACTCCGGTTTCGACGCTGCTACCAGCTCATGGCGATTGGTGGCACGAGCACTGTATGATCCGAAACACGCCGTGGTTGCTGCTGTTGCGATTGCCAGTATTTTGCCAAAACCAAGTGCGCGTAAACTCCGCTTTCTGAGGCGATGTTTATGAGTAACTGCCGGCCGGCTT
>JAQFZP010000817.1:0-26388 GCA_034695745.1 Geophilus truncorum | reverse complement strand
TGCTTCGAAGCGCTGTATCTGGAATTCGAAATTGTTTCGGCGGTAATTTCAAATGTCCGAAATTTACGGTAAATTGAAACAAGGTACTTTTTACCACAAATTACGAGTTTAGTTTTTTTTTAATGTACCCTACTGTAATTGCAGCTAGTTTAAGTGGGAATGTGTTACTTGTCGCAAAGGATTTGATTTGAGGGGGCTGAATACCCTTGCATTAGGGCTTTTTTTGACCGGTAGATGGCGCCACGATCTAATATAGAAATCAGTGAGAAAAATTTTTTACTTTTACTCGCTAAATAATCGATGAACTGTCATCAAAAAAAAATTCGAAGATTCCTGACAACTTACTTGATGCTAACGTCGCACTGGTAAGAAAAAAAAATTTGTTTGATAGGTGTTCACACTTATAAGAAAAATCATGTTTATAACAGCCAATGAAAGGTCAAGGTTCATGACTCCATGACCTGTGAGTCTGTGCTCTCTTTGGTTGGTATATTATTCTTATCAGAAAATTCTGAGGTAAGTTAAAATATATTTAACTTGGTTCAGAAGATTAAAAAAACAGGTTGAAATTATTTTTATAAGCAATAAGAAGAATAAAATTGCAATTTATTTTTTTTTTACAAGTGTGAACCAACTTATGAGACAACCATTGCCAAAATTTCAACAATTTGAATAGAAATGTCTGGAAAAAATTAGTTTTAGCTATCGTTAGAAAGTGATTAGAAACATTTTTTTTCTGATTTTTTTCAAGACCCACTTTTGAAATTTTGGTTATACTTATTTATTGATTTTTTTATATATATATAAATTTTTTTTAATATACATTTACACTATTCAAACAATATTACTTACTGCTAACAAATAAGCAGTAAAGACTAATCTTGATAACGGCTGTCAAGTTCCATTTTACTTTAATGGGCATATCTAATAAATACTTCTAGTTTCAATCACTAGATGGCACTCAGGTCAATAATTAAATTTAAAAATATCGTGGAAAATTTTTGTTGAAATCTGAAAAACAGCGTAAAACTTAACATTGATAACTCATAATTATAAAGCAAAATTCTGTATTTTTTTAATTATACGGACATTTTGATTTATCAATTCCTGACATCAATTTTACCTTACATATCCACCACAGACATCTAGTGGTGAATTATTGAATCTCACTATTAATACAAACTCCAATAAATCAGCTGTCAATTTATTACAGTAAAAAATCAATGAATTACAATACAAATACTGCTTGAAGATAGAAATGGCTAATTAAATGGCTGATTATCTGAAAATAATTTAAAACAATTAGCATAACAAATGCAATAAAAAACTGAAAAAAGTATTAAATTAATACAAAATATTATTTCAGTGAATTCAACAGTTTGGGGTTTTCTAAAATGTATTTTTTTTTTTTTTTTGCACGTTAATGAGAATTTCGTAACTACAATAATGAGTTCACGATCGAATCTCATTAGGTACATCTTGTTATGGTAATTACGAAAATTATTCCGTAGTAAGTAAATTACAAGCACACTTTGTTTTATTAAAATTCCTCTATTAAGTTTTAAAAAAAATTCATCTTATACCCTTTTGCCCCCTATTTTACCCTCTTACTTTTTTCATCCTTGTTTGTAGGCAAATGAGTGCAAGGGGTAATCCTATTGGCGCATGCGTACCTCTCTTAGCTTCCGGTTGATCCGCTTAGACCAATTTAAGGGTATTTAACAATAATATGATTGATACAATTAATAGGGAAAGGAAATGTGCGCGCGCTTTTACATCCACCCTCGATACTACGAAACAATACTTGAACTTGCAAAATAACAAAATCATTGCTGGAAAGTTTTTAAATTTTACTTTAATTTTTACAATAAGTGCACGCATTCTTTCGTGTATAAATCATAGAATTTAATTAAGAGTGTAATATATTGCAACTGATGACGTTATATCGAGGTTTGGCGACCAATTGGTTCTAATTATGCAGAGGTCACGTGTTTGACAAGTGGGGTGGTTGGGGAGGTCTTAATTAGGCCTAAATCCTACGTGTACCTCTTCCCGGAGTCTGGAATCGAGTACTTGAAGCAAATGGCAGCGCGTGGGAGGCGTCGGTGTCATTAGCTTCTTGGAAAAAGTGAAACGAAACGCGCGCCTTAACGAGTAGATGCCAATTGATTTTATTGATTTTTTTTATTCTAAAGATGGTTGTGGGGATTTAAATAGAAATCAAAAAAGTTAAAGTTTTAAAAAAGACGAATGAAGAAAGTTTGAAAGTTTGAAATAATAATCGAATAACATTAAAACACAATCTTAAAAAAATTTCATATTTCATATATATAAATATAAAATATCCACTGCATTATCTACATCATTATAAGACGACACTTTTTTAAAATAGATATTATATTGCATGTAAATAATTCATCGCATTTGTTTGATTGAAAAAAGCAACTTCAAAACATATCTTTTTCCTACATCCTTATTATTTCGAATAATTTGTTTCTTTCATATTTTCTATTTATTTCTGCTAATACAATACAATTTCTTCTTCATATTTCATTTTTTTTTCTTTATCTTTTCATCTTTGAATTTGATTCCATATTTTTAATTTTATTTCTTATTTCCTGCAGTCGTATATTATTAGGTAAATTCACTTGTTTTCCATGACAAATCAATAAAACGCATCAATCTCCCTCTATATACCCAAATTGCTCTTCTGTTTGCTGCTGACCGCATTTGATCAATGATTACCCCTACTTATTTCTACCATCTTTACCTTCCTATACATTTCTTATTTCTTTCATTTTCTTATCTAAAATACTTTAAAAACAAATAAAGAAATCGAATTTTTATAAAGGGGAAAAAAAATAAAAAAAATAAAAAAATTGGAAAACTCATTTTGAAAAGACATACACAAGGATATGCAAATAACTTTTCTCTATTGATTTTTATATTTACTGAGCATAATTGTAAACATACAGAGTAGACGTTTAATTACATCGTGTGGGTCAGATTTTAATTAATATTTCAAAAACGTCTTGTTGATGCTGAGTTAAGAGCTGTATTAATTAATTTTAACTTGTATTTTGTCACATTTTTATTTTATGTTTGGATTTGTATAATCACATTGTGTGTAAAACTCGGTGTTTAGTGGCAAAAGCAAAGGGAGAAAGTGAAAAAAAGACGCAGGAATCAGGATGGTGATGGTAGATGGCGCGGGGTTAAGCATATTAGTGCTGCCAATTAATTAGTGTTTAATCCAGTAGGGGGAGTTTTGGTTGTGGTGAGTTGTGACGTCGAATCACGTTTTAGACTGCGCGTGGGATTTGATGTGACATTTGATCCACTGTCTCTGTCTAATCAACCTAATTGGAACGCTGCTTTCTAACCCTAATCCCTCGGATTGCAACCCCTCACCACTTTAATAAGAATCCACCACTGCGCATGCGTAAGCGCGCATCACTCAAGATAAGCTCGTGCAACCTCCCTTGATTTTTTTTTTCTTTCTTCTTTCTCTTATTTAAAAAAATGGAAGCCGAAAAAGGATCAAATGTATTATGGGAAGAAATAGAAAAGAATTGTCGAAAGTTAATAAAAAGTTTTTTTTTTTTTTTTTTTACTTTCTATTTCGACGGTAGGGGATAAAGGGAGAGTTAAGCTCTTCATCATGCATCACAGAGACAGTTTATAAAGGCTATTTTATGCTAATTAGTATTTTTTTTATTTAATTTATTTATTTTGATTTTTCGTTAGAACGAGGTGATTGACGAACCTCTGTATGATGTTGTCACTTGTGCAGCGATTGCATAATTGGCTATAACGAGGTGATTGGCTCAAATCGTACAACAAATCAGTTAATTTAATGGACACGAGTCGAGTCACGCAACGCCACGTGGAGTAGCAAAACCGTCCTTTCCCACTCGGTAAACAATACCACTTTGCCATTGGACTTAGTGAGAATTAGGCCTTTGTAGGCGGGATTGCTGGGAGATAGGTGGGGGAGGGGGAGGGGAGAGACTGGGGGTCCCTCGAGTCGAGTGAAGAGACATTTTGACAGGTAAGAGAAAAAATTCCAGCGCAGGTGTTGCACCTTAAATATTTGATAAAGTGAGATCACGTGATGGATTGTCTCGCGCTTGCGCATTCGATCGTTTACGCTTAATGCACAGGATATTACTTCCGGTCTGGGTGACGCAGATCGTGTTTGCCCAGCATGCAAATGCACTGCTCACACTATAGGATTTAATATGGGGGACTGGGGACGCACGGTACCATTGATTTTTACAGGTACCACGAGTATATACCGAAAGAAAAACTTTGAGCTCCGATTTTTAACCCTAAAAAATATTTAGATAAATAACAATTTAATGATAGGTGCTTAAAGTTTTTCTCTATCGGTACTCGCGGTACCTATAAAATCAATGGTACCGTGCGTCCCGAATTTTCCAGATAAATATCATCTTCAGATAAATAACTATTAGAGAGTTTTTAATGAAATTGGTGCCCTCATGTCGTTTTGGGCTATTGATCGGTACCTTCAGTAGTTTATTACTTAAATTGGGTTTATGAGGAAAATTAATGTTTGGATATAAGTTGTAAAGATTGCAAATGAATTTCGCAGTCGGGTACCATGCACCACAGGAGCTTGCAAAGACAGTTGGAGTGCAGGGTCACGAAATTATCTCATCATCGAGCGGCCATGACAACCTGCTCGGTCTCCATAATTGCTTGTCATTGGCAGCTCGGTCGCAGATGACACGCGCATGCGCCTTACCTACCATCCCAATCGAATTCTTTTCCTTTTACCTGCTGACATTCGCTAACTTGTAAGTGACCTTTTCGCCCCTCCATTTACCCCCTCCCCTTACGCCCATTTTATTTTATTTTATTTTATTTTATTTTATTTTATTTTTATTTTTATTTCCTTACCGTGATACCGTGGGTATTTAGAGTAGTTAATTAGCGTTGTTGTATTGTTTCCAATTAAACTGGAAGGAACCCCCCTTTGTGCGTTCATGCAATGCAATTATGCAATTGGGAAATCAATTAGAACCGCCATATTTTCCTCTTTTCTTTTTTTTTTTGGGATTGTAGCGAGCGAACTTCGATCGACTTCCCCTCGGGGCTAATTCAGTGGCCTCATCGGCCAAATGTGAAGGGTACTTGAAATGTGCAAAGCCAATAATGGCGTTTCCGGTTGAAGGATCTTGAGCAATAAACGTATCAAGTACCCTCTTTCTCCCATCCTTGCGCCCTCTTTTTTCGTTTTCATCACATTCTTTTTATCATGTGTGGTAATCTGCTTTATTTCATTTAATTTTTAACTGTAAATAAATGACATACTTGAATTATATTAAAATTTTTAGAATGAAAATATTATAAATTGACTTTATTTTAAAGTTAAAAGTGATATTTGTCGTAATGTTTCATTAATTTGAAGGAAAAAGTATTTACATTACGTACCAAATATTGATATTATGGTACTGACAAGAGGGACAAAATGTTACTCAGCGAAGCTCTTGTTTTGTGGTACCTTAAACTTGTTTTGCTGTAATGCAATTACAAACAATGTTTTTTTTTTTCCTTTTTGACTCGATTTTTGATTGCGTTCGTAATGCAATTGAAAGCCCCGCACATGGGGCGGTCGTCCATTATGCTAATCACTTTGATTGGATGACATTTCACGGAAAACGCCGAGGGCAGCGTCTCTTCGCTTCCATGTCAACTGATGTAATAATGCGACAAAAACTGATTGATGTTGAGCGGCGAGAAATTGGCGCCTAAATTCAATTGGTCGATCCGTCGGGGTTGACAGACCCGCAAACATGGCCGACGAACGCTGCCATCTGATCACGACGCGTGTGTTTTCTCTCTAATCTCTGTAATCGAATTTAACTTTTAAATGGAAATTCACCGTTAAAAGACTCAGTAAAAAACACAATTACGCTTTAATTGCAGTTACGTTATAACTGCAAACAAAATAAACTACTTCCGGTTTGTATTTTTTTTTAAACCTTATCTCGTATTTTTGTTAATATCGATACAAGAATTTAATACCAGCCATTAATCTGTAATTTATGGCGTGATTTATAAACATGGTCAGAAATCTAATAACGAACCGTTTTTTTCTATTTAAAGTGAGTAATCCGGAGTCACTACACGAGTATTACGAAGGGGGAGTGATGCAAAGATGGGTGTGGAGGGAGTAGCGATAATTTCCATCGCAAATTTTGGGTGCAATTATCGCCAAACAGAGGTAATGAGCTGGCGAGAAGCGATGATAATGAAATTTTGTCGTCCATTACCTCGTTGTGGGCAAGTTAATTGAATTGGAGGAACGAGGCAAAAGGGGGTGGATGGTTGGGTAAGTGGAGAAACGGCACACGGAAAGCGGTTGCTATGACGACCCCGAGCCGATTGGTGCGAGCGCGAGCAGAAAACACGTTGAAGGGCGGAGCCGAGCGAGCCACTCGTCTACCAATCAGGGCCAGACTCGGTCGCCGCACTGCATCGCTCGGGAGTTGGCGGTGGGGAGTGAGGGGGTGTTTCCTCGGGTGTTGCGAGTAACGACAAAAGAACCGACATCCGGTCCGGCAGCAGCGAGTCGCAGCTCGATGGCTGACATGCGGTAAACGAACGATGAACGGCAAATTGCCCGGCGTGCCAGCTGCACCTGCCGTTTGCTTGACCCTCAGTCGGGGCGAGATGAGACCCGCGACCACTGCGTCCACTGCCGCTGCCCCCGCAACACCGTCCGGCTCGGCCTCGCACACTATTGACGCCATCTTGGGCCTGAACCGCGAAAGGAGACGAGGTATCGTCATGGACAAGGAGATGTTGGAGACACCACCCTCTGGCGACTCACCTGGATCCACCAACCCTAGTCCGTGCACCGTCATCACGTCGAATGGTTTGCATCTTTTTCTTTTGCTTCGTCGCCCCCTCCTTTGCGCTCCCTGCTTGGCTCCCTTTTGTTGCTCGCTTTTTCTTCTAGACGAACGTGTTTTCTCTTCTCTCTTGCCTCTGGTCATGATCCGTTGTGGGTTCGGGTTACTTTTAGTTTAGGCTTGTGTTGTGCTGTGTTTGTCGAGTCCAAAAAGCGTTGGAGCTGGCTGGCTGGCTGGCTGGCTGGCTTGCTTGCCCGCAGACTGCGAGACCCCGAGGCAAGAGTTTATCGTGGACGTCCATCTGACAAGGGACTAAGTCGACGTTCAACACGCAAAAGGGGCATGTCACTCGATGTCGGTGGAATTTGATGGGTTTGAGGTGGAAAAATGCCTATTTTAGCACTCAAAGTTAATGCGTGATGCATTGTTATGAGTGGTTGAGTTGTTGTTATTGATGGTGGTGGTACGAAACTGAAAAAATATTTACGATTTTAATGATAGGAAATTATGTAAGCAAATAAGATTTTGATTTAACGAAATTACAGCTTTTAATTACTTTTAGCATCTTAAGAAAAAAGTCGGAAGGAAATTAGGAATAATTACTGATATCGGATTATTCGTCGAAATGATGTAAAAACAAGTAAATTATTTTCGCAAACCAGATTCGGCTCTGACAGAAATAATAAACCACTTACGAGAGAAAAAATCATGATAAAATTAAATCCCCAGCAAAATCTCATAATGCAGGGAAACCCAACTCCCTCATTTAGTAAATATTGACTAAATTTCACAGTTAATTTCATGCAGAACCTTATCTAACTTTTAATCACATTTATTACCTGCAACGAGTTAAGAGGGAAAACACATTCGGGTTGAACATTCGCAAATGACCCATAATAGAATAAACCTCAGTCATTCAAGACGTGCGAGTACGTAAAAAATGGCAGACAAATTAATACCGTACGGAGGGACATGCACGGTCGCTCGGCGTGTGATTTGTCTCAGGTGCACTTTTGGATGGGTGTGCGGTCGGTCATCGGGGCTCACGAATTAATCCCGGACAACGGCCCATCAATGTTAGCCGATAATCTTGACGGTGCGTCGTTGGCCGCAGCTAATAGAAGGGCAAATTCGTGAGAAGAGGTCCGTGAAATTCGGAACCGCAGCAGCTGGTGAGCGAAACGGCGCGTGCAAATCCCCGCACTGACAGGCGACGATTAGGGGGTAGAACGCAGACGCGTGTCGGAATGTAGAGCGGAGAAAAATTACAGCGACCGTCGCCTAATGAATCGACCCAAGCACTTGGTGTGATTTTTATATACTGCCATGCTTTGTACTCGGATTTTTACGTGTCGGATTCACGCACCGAGAATGTTGTATTAATCAAAAACACGAGAAAGAAACGAGACGGAGAAAAAGTCATTTTTCTCGCTGTTTGCAAAAAATAAACTTGCAAGAAAGTATTAAAATGAAATCAGAGATGATGATTCACGAATTGTGGACGCGCCGAGCAACGTCATTTTGAGTCAACACCAACATCGGCTTAATTAGGAACAAATTATAAGGGGATTAAAAGGTATTTGATCATAATTAACCTTACGAGACCTATACCCCCTCGTAACAGAATCACGCAATGTCACGTGTTATGCGTCCAATCACGCTTTTTTCCTTTACGGGTCAATAGAAAGCTGTGACGAAACAGTTCCGCATGCACGGGCCGATCGACAACAGTTAGTGGGTATAGCGTGGCGAAAAGAAGGAAAACGCTCGACGCGTTTCTTGTGTTGCCAAGTAACCGTGTGAAAATGCACGTGCTAGCAAAAGTGCCGTTCTCGGCTCATTATTCGCCTTAATCCCGTTACTCATTAATCAGAGCCCTTGTAAATCATTTTGTTCTTGAGGTTTCCTTTACGCCTTTCCCCTCTTTCACTTTGCTCTTGGTAATCGCCATGTGGAAAACCAATAAACGATTAGCGACTTAATGAATTGTATGATCGCATGTTGACACACCGTGGTTAATGAAGGTGTCGCTCAATATATATACCGTGAAGCGAGTATCTTTTTCGTTTGATATACTGCGTGGGAAGATATATAAATAAATCGTGTTGCAACCGATTTGAGATGGTTAAAGCGTATTGTTGACAAATTGCTGAGAGGATTAGCATTTGGCGATTGAATGGAGTATGGGGAGTGTAAACACATGAGAGGGGTCGACAAATTGAATTATTGAGTATTTCAAGAGTATTTTAGTGTTGCTAATGAAAATTGAATGATGGGTTGTTAACGGGTCATTTGCACAAATCAAATAGCAGTTGCTGGGAAATTTATATGGGAAGAGCCATTTTGGATGTTAATTTTTTAAGTTAATGGGGTTTTAGAAGTGGTTTTTGGCGAATTGTTGATAAATGTAGATGACATTACGAAATTTGATGAACCAAGTTGTTCTTTATTCTTGTAATGATGATCGATATTGATGTGTAATTATCGTTGACAAATTGTGAGTTTTTTTTTTATAACCTAGTTAAATATATTGAAATTTGTGGCAAACTAAAATGGTACAGCTTTTCTGCTCGTTGTTGATGATAAAAAAATTGAAAACCTTGAATGAACAGGAAGTGTTATTTTGAGATGTTTGAAATTCGATTTGACTGAAAAATTACGTAATTAAATTTGAAGTGGTTTTGTATGATATTTCCTGTTTGATTTTAAATTTGAAGACGCTAATCATTGAGCATCCTAACATATAATTACAGGAAGTTTCAAGTCCTAAATTAACCTAAAATCACTTTTCAATTTGCTGTACGGTATATAGTTTCCTTCAATATGATAAGATGGTAAAATTGTAAATTTCTGCATAGTTTTAACTTCATTAATAGATTTTTTAAAGGTAGGAATTATAACGTTAATATTAATATTAATATTAGGTCACTGCCAGTTGAAAAGTTATTCAAAAAATATAATACTGTTTAGTCAAACATGTATTTTTTTTCAGTATTATAACTTAGCTTATTATAATTTTTAATCTCATAATTTTAATTTTCTAAACTTAATTCATGTTCGGAGTTTGACGTATACTTTTATAATTTTCTAGACGAAAATGACAGTGCACATAGCAACGGAGTTGCTTCCACGTCGCCCGACGAGAAAAGCCCCGATAGCGGAGGCAACGGCGGGGAAGGAATGTCGATGGGGCTTCAAGAAGACGGACCGAAAAAGAAACATCGGCGTAATCGGACCACATTTACAACATACCAACTTCACGAGTTGGAACGTGCTTTTGAGAAATCTCATTACCCGGATGTATACAGCCGGGAAGAATTGGCCATGAAGGTCAATTTACCCGAGGTGAGGGTACAGGTAAGAGCAAACGCGACCGCTTTTAATCTCCTTTAATACTTCACTATTTGCATGGCCAAAAATATGAATTGCATTTAAAATGGCTGCATGTTACGACCCCATTTTCCGGAAAACGGGATTTTACGAGATTGTTGTTGGCAACGAATAACGAATTGCGAAGTAACGAAACTGATGATGCGCGCTTAGAACAAATTTAGACATGTAAACAAGAAATAACGAATCTAGACGAGCTCTCCGTGTTTAATGTGTCTGTTGAGGTAAAAAATATGCCGGCAAGGGTTTGTTTCGAGGGCGGGGAGGAGCTGTGAACACGCACGAGACCGTGAGGATGGTCCTCGTTACAAATTAATGGGCACTTCATTTTGCTCCAGCTGGGAGAGCCATAATCTATTAATTGCCAGTGTATCGTGGCTCCGTGAGGCAAAAGGATGGGTGGGGATGGGGTATCTAATGTCCAGATCAGTGCGCGGCGTGGGAAACGCACGCGCACCACGCAATCATTCAACCACGCACGCGCGATGGCGATCGATGCGATGGGGGTGTCATGAACAGACGGAGTTTGTCTTGCGCAGGCGTTGTTCCTCGGTAACCTTTGGTCGAAGCTCGAAGCTCGAAGCTCGAAGGCGAGCGTGATGGCTTATTAGAAAAGCCATTACGCTCTAATAAAGGCTCAATTAAGGATTTGTTTATGTGGAAATGATAGTTTGGTCTATTACGCGATTTAATTGAAGGGTTCAGGGAGGGTTTCAATGCGCAGACGGGAAAAATAAAAATGCTAGTTTTCCAGTTCCACGTACTAATTATTCTGCCAAATTTAGTGCGGATAAATTTCTTATTGCCGGCAAAAACATGGCAAATTAAATTGACGGGTGCACTGTTTTAATCGATAATTTAAATAAGCTCTTTATTTTTATGGTCTTTTGATAACATGTAGCAAGATCATTTGAACGAATCGGTCTCGATGCACGAAGCCATCGAGCATTTTTAATGCAACTGCAATTCTAATCTCTCCCAATCTTAAAATGTGCATGCTCCGACAACTTCATACAACTGTAAGCTAACTACTTTCTGCTATCTCAAAATGGATCCAAGCATTAGGCAATTTCCTACGGATTAAACAGCGTTCCGAGTACAGTATTAGCGGTGCTCGTTATATCCGGTTTCAAAGCAATCTTGGAATTATTAAGTGTACGCACAAGTTAAAAAAAATGGCTAATTACGTCTGTCATTCTTAGTTATGAGAAAAAAAAAGAGCAGGTGTGTAAATTAAGCACGTTAAATTGGACTTTGTGTGTGCATGGAAATCGGCACAATAAATTATTAATGAGTATTAAGCTGATGCTCTTGACAGGGACTGGTAATCTCGATATAAAATCAACATTATTGCACCGCTGAGATTTCTCGGGGATTATTATAAGTCTTTCATGGTTGCAGAAGAATATTATCTAAAGTTAAGATCTAACTGTATTCGCACCTTTTGTGTTTTGTAAAAGTGTTACGCATCTAATTGAAATTCATGCTTAGTCAATAGTACTGGATGATGTTTTTGTGTGTAATGTTAATAAGGTTTAATGGTTTGCACAACATGTGTCAAAGAATTTCGTGCAAACAAAAGACACCGGAACGAATTGTATGAGAAGAGAGAAAACGTATGTTTCGTTACAATAAAATGATGAATTTCTAAATTTACCTTTTTAAGCTTGCAAACATTGAATGTGAGAAAAACGTGTTGTTAAATCCCACAGCAATGCATCACACCAAACTATAAAAACGAAGCTATGAATTTATTGTGGTAGACTAGATTTCGCATTTCAGTGTCGACATTTATCTTAAAAACATTAAATCTCGGCTCATATTCAATGATGTCATCTCTTTGATTCTGAAATTGGTATTATCCAGTGTATCCCCACCCCACACCTCTGTATTCCTTTTTCTCTCATCCCCCATTTTTGCTTTCCAGCATGTCGGAAACGAGGCCTCGAGCTGACACGTGTTTGACAAGGTGTGTCATCACCAATCGGTGATTACAATCGCGTGCAACTGCGGGGTCTGATTTTTCTATCGATCGCTTAGATTCAAAGAACCACGTTTGTTTCTGCTTCACCTGCATTGTCGAACAGGTGTTGTGTCCATAAACAAACCCTGAATGCGTCCCCTCGAATGCTCCTCGTTTGGCTGACCACAACTCCACCTTTTCTTACCAAATGGTCTTTGACAGGTGAGTTAGCAGTGGAGGGTTATTGAGAGTTGGGAACGACATGTTGGGGAGGGTCCAGTCGATTTACCTTTAAGGCATGTTGTTGGCTTCGAGCTAGAGGACTAAAATTGTAGTTGTAAGCCGGAAGTAGTACATAATGACGTCACGCGATCTTTGACAATCTCTGAAATCAATAAATCCACGGCGAAAATTGCACAAACGGGAAGTGTTGTTTGAGATTTCTTGCCTCGTTTAATCAATCGTTGATCAAAGAAAATATTTGTTTTGCTTTTGCTGTTAAATTTTTAAAACGAACTGACATTGAGTGACCGGAAGTGGAATGGGTTCGAGTGGTTACAGATGATGTGATTGAAAAGATGACCATCTGTCGAGAAATTTTGAGTGGAATCTGCGGTTGTGGAAAATGGACGAGGGTCGAAGTGGTAATTCACGGTTTGGAGGGGGGTCCTCGAAAGATGGGAGTCGACAAAAGTGGTGGCAAAACATGTCGACGAATCTTTTATGAATATTTAATTTCCTCTTATGCTACAATAGAGCACAAATGGGATTTTAATGAACGCGTTGGGGTCGGTAAAGAGGGTGGAGTCATTCGAAGGCGTCCCTATACCGAGGGTCTTAAGCTCTTTAATTGGTGATTAACGCGTTCGCCCGAAGCGGCGGGGGCACTTCGAATCAAGTTAGGTGATTTCAGTGAAAAGTTAAATGTGTTTTGATGAAAAATGTTTACGGAGTTTCACTCGTTCGCCGCCCCCATCACCCGACCGCTCTCGCCGCTCGGTCGACGCTCCACTCCCGCTTCTCCAATTAGGGGGTCCGCCGATTCAATTTGGCGCCAAAATGGATCCGTGAGACTGGTTTTGTGGTAAATCGATGGGGCGCATGCGCAGTTTGCTTTATTCGCTTGTTTGCACAATTATCTGAAAATGATGAAATGGAGGGCGGCAACGCGCACCCTCTTAGGGCATCCACAACAAGTTACGATTTTTTATTTTTTTTTTGTATCGTTTCAAATCCGTCCCGTGAAGTGAGCGGAAAAATTCATTTTTCCTAGGACACGCGAAAAATTGTGCTTCAGAGTTATTTTCACATGAGTTGGCAATTAAAGTGCCAATAAAGGACTTTTTTTTCTCTCTTGTTGTTTTTGGGGAATTCAATTTATGAGGTAAAAGACTGTGATTGGTTTATGGGGAGAAGGCTTCTTATGGGGTTAAATGCGATGAAAGGAGTTTTTGATTGGGATAAAATTGGTGCCTGAAATTGGAAAATGTTACGCTCAAATTGATGGAAATGAAATTAGTTGATACATCTCGTAAAGACAAGTGTAGTGTTTTAAGTGTAGGGAAAGATTGTAATTAGTTTTTTTGTTTTTTATTTAGTATTTATTCAATTCAAATAATCTCGTTTAAATAATAAATCATATCTAGAAAAGTATTTTTATTTACAATTTTCTATTATTTCTAGGTATGGTTTCAAAACAGAAGGGCAAAATGGAGGCGACAAGAAAAGATGGAAAGCAACGCTCTTCGGCTTCACGAATACCCGATGACGGCTCTAGCTCGTGGATCGGTCGGCCACGGAGTTCTAGGCGGCAACCCACTACCGCTCGATCCGTGGCTCACTCCGCCCATCCTAAACACACTTCCAGGGTTCTTAGCACATCCGCAGACGGCGTACCCGAGTTTCCTCACGTCTCCCATACCAATGGTGACTGCCCCCAGTCCGCCGTCGCCGAAGAACTCCTCGGACGAAGTGGATCCGCGAAGCTCGAGCATAGTGTCGTTACGATTAAAGGCTAAGGAGCATCTGGAAAGTATCAGCAAAAACTTGCAACTTTAGTTTTATTCTCGGACGCACTTTGCAGGGTGTGAAGTGGCAATAAATGGTGCAATCAAACGCCTTTTTGAACAAATTTGCGACCATTTTTCTTTCTCCCACCATCACAATTGAAACCAGCCCTTTTGTACCTCTCGTAATCGATTGGACCAACGAGATGTAGGGGTAGTAGACCATTTGATGCTGGTTGGCTAGTGACTTTGCGCCAATGGACATCCACGTTTCGGTTACAGTTTGTGAGTGTGAGTGTATGTAATGTACGTTTGTCGAGATTTTCATTTATTTTGTTTATTTTTATCCCCCCCTCTTTTCCTCCTCTTTTTTGTCTCGATGAATAAAAAAGTCGATCTAATCGGCTTGTGTCAGTGAAACCGCATAGTTTGAAAATTTAATATCTGGGTAACCAGAGGTACAAGGCACAATGGCTAAAGCGTTGACCCGAGGGTCGACCGGTTTTCCAGTGAAAGATCAAAGTAAATAAATAGAAATGAACTCGGAATGTGCAGAAATTGATTTTTGTTAGAAAAAAAAAATTTCAGGTAAAAATCGATTTTGTGCACATCAATTAAACTGGTGGATATTATTGTGAAAAACAATTAAAAAATCGTGATATTTTTGTTTTGACACTTAAACCTATTTTTCTTTTTCTTTCTATAAGGTCACGGTATTGATTTTCTCCTAAAGCGATTAAATTTGAAAATTGCAGCAATTATTGGATTGAATTTCAGTAAATAATTTTCGTAAGATTTTAGTCGTAATCTTTTCTTTTTTTTAAGTATCATTAACTTAATCAGCTTTAATTACACTTTCAGAACAGCACAAAATATTTATTTTATTTAGAAAACCACGAGTCAGTATATAACCATTAACCAACAAACACGGTAAGTTAACACCAACACAAAACATTTTTTTTTTTTAAATTTGGTTCTCACAATTTGTTTAAACCATGCCCCAATTATCTACATTGAAATCTATATTCAAGCTTAAACAAACCCCTCAACTAAACAAAAAATTTATCTCTTAATCTGCAACAAACTTATTCCAATCCATCCCATACCCACGTAACACGATTCTAGTCCGTTACAAGCAGCTGTTGACAAATCTGCCACCTCCCTTCTTTTGCTACTTAAACCCTCCTCCTTTTTTCCTATTCACTCTATACCATCCAGGGTTATTATGTAACTATACACTAGCACCCCTACAGGCAACAGACGGCGTCCACGCCCACGCATGGACGTCGCTAGTTTCTCGGATCGATAATCTAAAGTCTAAACTCGTATCAATAGTGTCTCGTGATCGGAGTCGATAAGACTCAGCTAAGTAGGAGAGGGGAGAATTAATAAGAGAAGTAAAGTGGTTGAGGAGTCCATATTGAAGCAATAGGGTCGTGCGAATGGCCGGACCCGTCGGTGCTCCTACACCTTGGCACAATGGCGGCGTATCGGGCCAACAGGCAGCTTAGTCCCGGCCTAATCCGCTTTCTTCCACTTGCACGAACGCGGACCAAAGCTCCCCGAGTTAATGGACGCTGACGGGGGTTTGCAACTCGACGAACATGCGAACCGCCCTCCCTTTTCCTTCTCTATTTTTACGGGTAGAAACACTTGAAACTTCTTTGACACCCGATCCACCTCTGCATCTGTCTCGCGCTTCGTTTCCCCCGTTGTCCCCTGAACCGGAAGTGGCTGTTTAACCCTCGCGTTTTTCGGGAGTTGCGAGTTTGCGGGGATGTTGGCGATCGATCGATGACGATGAAACGCTCTTTTTTTCCCTCTTCCCGTCGATTGCCCCCATCGATCCGTTTCGTAATCCACATACAGGGCTCGAGCGAGTGGGTCCCCGGTGACAAATTAATAATCGGGCCAACCGGAAGCTCCTTGCTTTGCTCGCCTCTCGGCGTCTCGGATCAAATATGGAAGGGGGATTCGAAAGGGGCATCAATCCCCCTCTGTTGGCAAATGTTTGGTGTGTTAGGTTTGACATGATGAGAAGATGATGGTGTTCGAAAGTAATTTTGCAAAAAGGGGAGGGGGTCTGATGGTGGTCAATAAATATAACTGACGGTTTTTGCATTTTTTAGTTATGAATAAATTTTTTTAGTCTTAATTTTATATTAATTGTGATTGAATCAAATTACTTTCACTTGATTACTTAACTCAACTAACGTTATGTCAATTAAGCTTAAAAATAGATACCAAAGTGGACATTTTCGATATTAAACATGTCTTCACCGCGGACAGCTACTTTACTGTTAATGGACCAAGACGGGAAGATAATTGGTACTTTGTGATGTTGGAACCGGTGGAGCCAATCACGAATAAAGACGGGAGTGAGGGGCGCTCGATGACCCTTTCCCCTCGCTCTTCCACTCTCTTTAATTCCTTGAAATTATCTTAGTCGATCATGTCTTTCTTAAGCTGGATTAAAATGGGAGCTATTAAGTCTATTGGTGGTAAAAGTGCTTTATTATTAGCACAAAACACCCCTGCTGTAGCCATCATAAGCCCCTACTTTGATTTTTTTTTTTCTGTTGGGGTTGAATTTATTACGGCATTGTAATTTAAATTAGCATCAATTCGATAACTTGCTTTTAATCAACAGTGAGGTTATGGCTCATAAACAATAATTATGATTGGTTTGCTTGACAGTTTAAAATAACTGAAGTTATTTATTTTAAATATATGTTAACTTTATTGTGTATGCCAATTTCCAAGATAAAAAATTCAGAACTATAATTGATTTTATAATTTATTACCTTATAAAATCTAGTAGTTATCTAATTTAAAAATGATGATGATTAACAGTTTGAGGCACTGGAATTTGAAATTGAAAGAAAAACAAAAAAAAAAAATAAAAATAAAATAAAAACGCAGGCGGGAATTGAGAATGTAAGTTTGTTTTTATATGTAGCATTAATGCTCAGCAGAGAAGTTTAGGGGCAGCTAAATAACAAAATGGAAACTTGGAAGTATTTTATTTTGAATGTGCAATTTGTTCTGTAGGCTTATGTAGTACTAATATCCAGTCATTATACAGTATACTTTTTGAACATATAAGTAGGGCTTATACGGGGCTATGAATGAGTGACATCGTCTCCATCATCTCAATGTCATTTTTGGTTTGGTTCTCGACTCGCCTTCAAGAGAAGAGCAGCAAATATTGACTTTGCAATGAATTAATTTCTCATGTGGCTTAAATCCCCTACTTGCTGACCCTTTCCCCTCCCTCCCAAACCTCTTAAACCCCCACCCCTGGTTGCAGGTAAATATTGACTCGTTCCATTCACTCATTATAACGAAAGACGCCATTTTGAAATGTACCTTAAGCTCCACGCCCCTCCTTTTACAAAGTCTGATAAGATCAAAAATTTGCATCTCACCTGGTACCAGCTAGGGAAGCTTGGGGATAAGGGTAATTGAATTTGGTGACACCCGAATCCGCCTTAACTCTGTATGGTATAGAATTCATAGAAATAGACGAAAGGGGGCGCTTTTTTCCTCTTTACAACGAATCAAGTTGCTCCATCGCCTTCATTCAACTTTTCCCCTTCTTCTGTATGAGGATCCTAATTACTCACTTTTATCCCTCACTTCTGTTTAAACCAAGGGATTTCAGATTATCCATCTTTGCTTTCTTCTATAACAACCATTTTGTATTTTATTACAACCACTTTTTGTTTTTAATCATAATATTTTTCGTTTAAAATTTTATTACATAAAATTTATACCGGTATTTAAAATTTAATTTGTATTTATATTCTATTGTCGTTACGGTGACTTCCGGTGATGTCCAGGAGGGTCTTTGAACCTCAGCTGGTGCTGCAGAGAGTCCATCTTGAAATCGGTTGCTAGGAAACGCGGAGGCATAGGTAGAAAGTATGTGGATAAGAATGGGGCTGTTGCCATCTTAGGAGACCATGGTGACACCCCCATTGCTCCTTGAAGAGCGATCACGTGGTTGAGGTTGAGGGGACTCACATTCATGGGCCATCGCAGAGGATCCGGCATGATGGATGCCTCCGAACAGACGTTAGTCGGGGTTAGGGATGGTGGCGTTTCTCTTCCGAACGTCTTCTCACGTTTCCGCCATTTGGCGCGTCGGTTCTGAAACCAAACCTGAAAAATATTTAAATTTTGAAAATTTGAAAATTTGGTTTGGCACTCGGCAGGTGCACGAGGGTTGAAGAATTAAGAAATGCAGGTAGTATATGTAAAGTTAGATTTAAATTTATTGTATAATTTAGTGAAGAAATCGATTTTTTTTTGATTTTTTTTTTTGTGTGTTGACCTACGGTAAAATGCGTGATAATTACATTTGAACAGTGACATCAGTTATTTATTCAATCTTTTATGCACAACTGTTTGTTCATTATGCGGGTATAGATTAGGCTTTGATATTTGAAGTACAATGGAACTGCACGAAATGGAATGGCTAATTGGCAATATTATTGTTAATTGGCGTGGAAACTTCTTGTTGTTTATGTGATTCAATTATAATTAAATTAAATGAGATGAAATGAAATACATTTGGTTCGGATCAGAGGGTTAAATATCTATATCTAACGACACGTTGCCATTTCCGTTTATGCAATTAATTTGCGCCATATGTTAACAATTTTCATTTTGAATTGTCCATGTACCATTAGTTTCTAATGGAAAATAATTATAAACGTGGAATTGGCTTTTTATTCGTTTGCTGCTCTTTAAACTATAGGCAATAATATATTTTGGGAATACAATTAAATTAATCGATTAATTACAAATTACAACCTCCTTTTCAAATGTGCAGCATTATAGGTATAATTGACTACTAAATCTAACCTTTTAATTAATTGCTTCATAATTACGTAGATATTTATACATTTTTCTACAGTTAAACGCTGTATTTTTTAAGATGTCGAAAAGACTTGAAATTATTTTATTTTCCTATCACGAAAACGATTTCTCATCGATCAGCGCGAATAAAGCGTGCGCAGTGGCTCATTTACGCCCTCCCCTTTTCGAATTATGACGTAGTCGAACCGGAAGTGAAGGAGGCAATCGGTTCCAAATGGGAGCAAATTAGCCAAATTAGGCGCGCGGTGCAATTGTCCTTAATTGCTCAATTTGGTCTCTATTGTGATTGCGTGGTTTCGGCAATTGGTAGGGTGTGGGGTGAGGTGAGTTGGTGCGGTGAGGTATGGGAGTGTGATGGGGTAAGAGTAAGATGCGGAGGAGGATATCGAGCAAACCATACCTGAACGCGGGCTTCGCTTAACTCGAGTCGAAGTGCGAGTTCCTCTCGCGTGAAAACGTCGGGGTACTGGGTTTTATCGAAGGCGCGCTCTAGTTGATGCAGTTGGTACGTGGTGAAAGTCGTTCGACTTCGACGCACTTTTCTCGTTTTACAGTTATCTTCGACCGATGTGACATCTTCGGTTTCGTCTGCGGATGGTGTAGATGCAGACTCTAACAAAAATTCAGATAAAAATCATTAGTTTATCATTTTATTATTTTTTTTATAATTGCAAAATAAATAAATAACTCGTATTTATAAATATAACTGATAATAATATCACGTTAAATTCGAAAAATTCCAGATATAGGTAACGGCAAGAAATATTTTAAACTTCTCTTGTCTAAAAATAGTTTTTTTTTATTTAATTGTAATATGGAAAAGTGACCTTTACTAGATTTAATTAAAACCGGGTATTTTTTTTGTGGCATGCCGCTGCATCCGGGTAATAAAGCAATGGTTTATATATATAACAGACTTTTGCTTGCAAATATTCCTATAATCTATAATGATTGCCAATTTCAAGAAAAGTTAAAATATCAAAAAAAATTGTAAATAGTAACAAAAACTAATCAATAACGAAAATAATATTACAACATCCTAAAGCCACTAGAAAACAAAATTTTAAACCTTACAACATCAACCAAAATCTCACGAAAATGTTATTTGTAAATGTAACATTCAGCATAAATACCAAGCAAAAATCAAGGTTGAAGCAAGATTAGAGCGCAAAGACTCGCAAAACGAGGTCATGGTTAAAGCCTTAAAGGACTTAACAACTCGCAATGCATCTTCAAGTCGCATTTAACAGAAATATTTTACCTGTTTTATGCAGCGTCGGTGCCAACAATCTCTCGATGCTGTACATGTGACTCTTATTCGAGGCTTGGGCCATGGTGACCAGTCCAGAGTGAGTGGTAGCTGCGTTCTGCGTGCCGTTCCTTTTTCATTCGCTCTTGAGCATCCCCCTGCACGTCTCCCATCCTACCCCTCCCCTCCCCTCCCCACCATCTCCACCTCACTCCACACCCCTCTCGTGCTCGTGTTAGCTCAATTAGCTGGCTCCTTGTTAAGCTGTTAAATAAAATATTTGTTGACAGTGGAGATGTGAGCTAAGTGCAACGTCATTGGTCAACTGGAGGCTCAGAGCGCGTGCTGCCATTGGCTGCCCGCGGCAAACGCGCGCCACCAGGGGGCTCGTGAAGAGTTAATCGGTGCTAATCTGGTCAACACCTCGGATGACAAGCATGGGAACACGCAGTCACCATGACTACAACCAACTTCTTCAACTCCCCACACTCCCCCCTTTGCCACTTTCTTTATCATTTCTCCCCTCTTTTCCCGTTTCTCGACACCTTTTTTTATTCCCCCGACTTTGTTTTGAAATTCGAAATTCTCAAGGTCAGTGATGCGGCCATTTTTCAAGATGGCTGCTTCGGTAAGTGTCCATTAAAAAGTATTATTGGGCCTGAGCACAAAAAAATATATCCCCCGTTTCTCCACCTCGTTCCCCTCCCTTATTTTTCACACCTGAGTTATTTCCGAGGGATTATGGGTGGGGAATGTGGTACCCCCCTTCGATCAGTTGATCAGTACCATGTTGAAAGTGAATTAGTGCTTCTTTTGTACGAGCAAGAGGCTTTTCTGCCCCATTTGCACCTCAGTACGCATAGGGGGGCAGTGAAGGAGGGGTAATTAGCTCCATCACCTGTGAAAAGAGAGGTGTGGGGATTACAAGGGAGGGGATGAAATATTACACTATGACCATTCTCCTTTTTGTACTTGGTATTGAATATCTTGTTGATGTTTTCAAACTGACAATACTTTGTGGTACTGTGGTACTCGTAAATGGACGTGGATAAGCTCGTGCTTTGCAGTGAAAACCACTAAATATTTTTTTTAAATTTACTTTCCAATAGTGAAGTGAAGTAAACGAATTAAGCTACCATCGACCTTAATTTGGCTTTACACTTGTTTTTCACTTGTTTTTAACTCGCTAAATTAAAAGAAGGGGAAAAATTGGATTTTAATTAAACAATTAATCCTAAATAAACAGCTTGTAAAATCAACTTCAAACTTTCTTCTTTTTTTTATTACCTTAATCTCCTTTAATTAACATTTACCTCAAATTAAACACACACTTGCTGATAGCTTTGATGAATAAAATTTTTTTTAAAACACACAAAAAAATTCTTACTAAAAAAAAAAAATCTTTACAATAGAAACAGTTAATGACAACCCTGAGGCTTCAATTCAACACGTGACGACTGCCTCCCTTTCGCCAACCCTCCCGTTAACCACCCACGCACTTTTGTTGCGGGTGCCTTAAGGGCAGAAATTGGCTCACGCGCCAATTGGGAGCCACCAAAGCGAGGCTCTTTTGTGGCCAATATTTGTGGTGATTGAATAGACAAATTGAGTTGGTTCCATCAAGGTGGCTCTGTGCCTTAAGGCGACTAATAAAGGAGATGGGGGGGAAGTGAGAGATGGATTGTGGGTAAGGTAAAAGGACTCGGGGTGTTTGTACAAGACCAGGTCCAGATTTAATTTCAATATTATTGTCTCCTGTGAAAACAAGTTGTTATCAAAAGTCTAATTAAAAATCGGGGTTCAGCAATCGATTCTGTTTCAGTTTTGCTCTTGTATTGATGATGCTAAAAGTCGAGTAAACAGATTATTGATGTAAATGATGATATTATTTTTATTGATTTGATGTCAAATGTGTTTAAGATGTACTGTAGAAAGAAATTTAAAATTATAGATATCGTATTTTCAAAATTTATTTTTTCCCAAAAGTTTTCCATATTTGTTGATTTTATCATTATTATTGCAAAAACACTCTTTAAGAACTATGCTTTGTAACTGTACATATAGTCAAAACATGTGTTTTGAACGTTTTTGACAAATTCGGAATTGCACTAATTGAGACCCGGCCGTTATTTGAGAAACTACGGTAATACTTCATCGGGAAGTACCGTTTGTATTTCGAAATTTACTTTTACTTTATTCTTAATTAATTTTTTGATTTATTTTATAGATTTTTAGATATTTTACGAGCATTTTTGACATCTTTCATCATTCATAATTTTATTATATTTTTACCATTTATTTCCTTTTTTTCTACCATTTTCTTTAGATGGCTACATTTTAACGTGTATCTAATCCCGTCATGCCACAATGGGCGACTTAATGAGTTTTTTACCCATTTCCGCTTAGGAGGATCATGGGAAAATTGAGAACCAATGGCGGCCATTTTCAAGTCACTAAGTAAATGATGGTCCCCCGAGGCGGGCGCCCTCTACAGCTTCAAAACGGAAGTACACACGAGTTAAGAGAGACGCGGATTGAGTTGGTAGTAGGCGTGCATGCGCATTGGGAGATTATCACCTCCCCTCCCTCCCCAACCCCCGTCTCTCACCCTTAGCCCCTGTTTCATGGTGGCGTTTTCTCCCTCTCGGCCAATATTTACTCCTCCCTTAGGAGTTTTAATAAACTCTCAATAGGGTGAGGGAGATGGAGATGCGGGGGCGGAGAGCGCCGACGGTTGCTATGGCTACAGCAGCCGTAGGGGCTCGCATCGAGACTAGCACTGCTTTTTATTGTGTTGACACAACGTTGCTAAGATGGCGCCAGGATTCAAAGGGGGGGAAAAATGAAATAAATGAAGAAAAAAGGTTTAAAGAGGATGGCGAGATTTAGGGTAAGACCTTTTTTTTTTTTTTTTAAATTATTAATTTTTTCTTTCTGCAATTACAGATTTTTGCATATCTTATAAAAATCACTTTGCATTTGAATGTAAGATTTGTAAATTCTAAATGGAAAACAGGAAAAACATTTTTAACATTCCGTAAATTTTTTGGTGAATTTATCATTGTTTGTGTTTTAGAATTCATTTAAACTAGTTTAATTATTAATTTGAAAGTGATTAAGAAAGTAAAAGGGAAATTTCAGTGCAAATCGTCGGCTTTCTTTGATTATGTTAAACATGTGGAGTTGGTAGTCACGTGCGAGATTGGGATGGAGGGATGGAGGAGGGAGTTAGCAAACGTCGGTGAAAAGATGCCAGAGGCAGGTTGGCGTTCCTGCTGCGTTCCAAGCGAGTTGACGTCATTATCTTCTAATTGAATGTCTCGTGCGCCCAAATGGACCTAATTTGGCGCAAATTGAATTGTGCTAATTTTGAAAAGCTTTTCAACCGGAAATGGATCTGAGTTTCAAAATGAAGGGTGCTTAAATTACTGTATAAAACTCTTTTAGTTTAGACATACAGTATATTTAAGACGTGATTTTTTTTGATTTTTTTTTTTTTAATTTTGTAATTTTAATTTAACCGTTTTTTTTAATTCAATAATTAATTACAGTTCATTCAAATTTAATTCGATTTTTTATTTTTTTTATTTAATATACAGTGGAATCCGAACTCGGTTATAATGACATTTTTATTTTTCCCCACCCTATCTCAAGAATGATAAAATTATCTATATAAGAAAATCGGTTATAACGACATTGTTTGGACGGTCCCTTGAATGTCGTTACTACATTGTATTTTTCATTTCTTTTTTTTTTTTTTTTTTCTAAAACTTTTAGAACGTTTTTCTCTTAAAAATTGCGAAGAGGTGAAAAGTTATGTTCAAGGATCCATAATTTAGGTTTATCAAAAAATCACGACTTATTATTAATCTGTATTGCAATATTGTTTTTATTATTTTTTTTTAGATTTGTTCTTTCTCATTTCACGACACATTGAAGAGATTGAGTTAAGGTAAGCAGCACGTTTGAATGCATTTATTAAAAAATTTTGATTACCGATTCAATCAAAATTTGTAAAACAAAAAAATTATTATTAATATGCATGAAGTTTATATTGTAATTAGATGATTTGTTTACTTATTGACTAAGGCCTATCTTAAATATTAAATTTTTGTGAACCCCATTGATAAGAAATTTTACTTTTAAGTTGATAAATCAGATTCTAATGATTACAATTGTTATTGATTCGTGTCCTATATCATTTCTGTTGAGCTGTTACTTGTGAAATTTTTGCAGATACATTACAATACATTTTTATTTGGATGTTTGTGGGGATAGCTAACATCATATTTAATTCCAATATGGCAACTTTTTCTCAAACTGGAGGAAAAAAAGTAAACGGATAGAAATGTTATTAGATTTGCTTTTTATCATTTTTTTTTGTAGATTATTAGGTGGAAACCAGTTTTTCTCATCATAGACGGGATGACGTCACTATAGGTGCAGCAACTGCTACAGAGAAAGTTTGCTTTGGTTACGCCATCTGTGAGCAAAGTTTCCAACTAATGTATGACTTCAAATTGATTTCTCGTACAGCCTCACTAACTGTAAGTATATTCGCAAAAATATCGGTATTGGCTGATATTTTGGCTGCCGAGTCCGATTTTTTTCAAAAATAGTTTTGGTCTCGTTTTGTTTATGCTTTCACGAAAAACATGATCAAATTATCACGTTTTTAATGTTTTTGCTTTAAAATATCCCAACAAAAATTAAACTTGGCTAAAAGCAAAATATTGATTACTAAAATTTAGTTAATTAGTTTATAAATTAAATTTTAATGTGCATTTTCTTTATATTTCTATGATAAAAACAGTAATAATTTTTTAGTAAAATTAAAAAAAAATATAAATAAAAAAAAAAATCGAAATCATATCGCCCGATTTTTCGTTTGCAATATCGGATACCAATTTCCGATCTTCATTATATCGGTCAACCCTTACATTGTAAGAAAACATTTATAATAGAAAAGGAAAAAACATTGCATACAATCTTATTTATTACAAATTATTTTTTTCAAAAACATTTTGGTAAACAAATCAGTTGAACAACAAATCTTTTCTTTTTCCAATTTTCCATTTTACTGACTCTGCACAGAAAATTAATACAATAAAATCATTTCAGCTAATATCCCTTTTTTTTTTAAAACAAGACTTTGAATTTGAACCAATTTTAAAATAGATTGTAAATTTTATTATTATTTCTGTGTTTTTAATTTTTTTTTAGTTGCAATAAAAGTACGTAAAAGAGACCTAATAAAATAGTCTAAACTACCTACTTCGTGTAAAAGATATTTACAATATGTACACGTTTGTAGTGCTTCAAAAACAAAACTAATCTCACAACTAATTATAATTCGGCTTATTCTCGTTGTCTTGAATGGGTCTTCGGAAAAGTAGAATATGAGGCTCTAAAAAAAGAGAAAAAATTTTATATTAATTGAAATTCTAATAATTAATTTAATTTATTTATATATTTATACCAGGATCATGGATCATGTAATGTTGCCATCCTTGACTCTGCTGGACTCCAATCCGACGCCATTCAGATTCAGACATTAAGTGAGTCTTTGGCACAAGTTTAGCGATTTCTTTCGGCAGCATAACATGTCTTAAAAAAATAAGAAATATATAAATTGATCATTTATTTAACAGGCGAAAGTGTGGGAATGTTCGTAACGGCTTTGTTTATTCACCGCATGTTACTGTCTCGTGAATAACTTTCTTTACGAGTGTTTTAGTTTACCTGTATTCGAATTCATCGTCGTAGTACTTATCCGAGTAATAAATATTCGTCTTGTGGGACATCTTGATCACAAATATCGGTATAATATGATGCAAACTTGGAATGAAATTAAGCCGGTCTTCCCTTGTTCCGTTCGAAGAAGTTTGAAAATGGCTTCATGTGTCTCATTGGTCGAGATTGAAAACAGTTACGTTCTGGCGCCTTGTGATAATGACGTCATATTTTTCAAAATTGTTTTACAAGCTGAACTAAGTTTGACGTCATTATGACAAT
>JAQFZP010000816.1:0-26395 GCA_034695745.1 Geophilus truncorum | reverse complement strand
CAAAAGATGGCGCCACCAAAGCGATGTACGTGTTTACAATTAATACGGTAGCGCCATCTATGTTTATTAAGTCGAATCATACCAAATTAAAACTCCATATACGAATAGTGTATTTTAGTTCTTCAATTTTGCAAAGGATAGCGCCACGTGTCGGGTTGTTATTTACAATTAATACGGTAGCGCCATCTATGTTTATTAAGTCGAATCATACCAAATTAAAACTAGATTTCTTTTTGAGCAACTTAATTACTAATAACAGTCTCCTACTTCGGCCACATTTTGGTTAAATAAATTCGAAATAAATCAAAACTCCTACTCCTATCCCTTGTCCCGTACGGTACGTGACGACATTAATTTTTACCGAAATTACTTTTACCTGTTGAATAATGTTCCTAAACTTCTTAGAATTCAGCTACTTCCTTGCACTAATGTCTGATCTTTTTCCATTAGTGACATCATTAAAATAACGCAAATAAATAACCCAAATGAACACGGATGGGTTTGATTTGATGCAAATTTTCGTCAACGCCGATCATCTTTAATTTTCACAAACAAAACAATTTTATTTATCACTTTTTAATTCTCAATTTAATCATTCTTTTGCAAAAAAAAAAAAAAAAAAAACAAGAACTAAACTCAAAATGCAAACTTCTGGTCTTAACAATCGATTCCTTGTGGGTCTACGTCTTTAAATACGATACATTAAAAACTGTTTTCTTTTTTGATAAAAATACTCAGCATCTGGAAACAAAAACAATAGAAAAATAACTGAAATAAAACATAAAAATTAATTCATACAAACTCAGAATATTTCCTCACGAGTGGTCATGTTTTTATTTCCTTCTATTTATTGGCTTGCGCATGCCTAGAAGGCGGCGAAGACTGCTCCACAAGTTTCAAAAACATCTTATTTATTTTTCTACTATTCTTAGTTTCATTGGTTAGTGTAAGAAGTAAAATTTGTAGTCCGTTACAGCACGAACTTTCTCCATGTCTTATTAATAATTGAGCATTTAATGAAGAAAATTTGTACAAACCAACATCATACGTCACAAATTATATAATATCGTACATGTATGACAACCAATGATTCTTTCAAGAAGAATTATAAGAGCACTGCACATATTGAGTATATTCTTAAAAACAAGAACAAATTTCTTACACTTTTAGCTGCCGCTTAAACCTAATTTTTAAAAAATTTAAAAAATAAAATAAAAGGAACACTCATCAGTAAACTGAATTTGCGACACTATTTTTTTCCACAATAATTTCATCACTTAAAAAATATCATTTCACTTCATTCTTCGCATCATCGATTTATCCGAAAAAAAAAAAAAATCATCTCGTCTAAAAAAAACCCACTAAACAGGATTGACTAACGATTGTCACACGTTAGTTGACCAACTTCGTTAATGGAAGGGAGCAGAATATCACAACTTGTACATTCCAAGCACATGAGGGAAAAAACGCACTGGGAAAAATATTTTTCTTTCTTTTTTTTTTCTTCGGAAATAAAAAATTAAAACAGTTTTTGTACCATGATTCTAATAAAAATGTTACGAGAAACCGTGGAAAGACAAGAGGGAGAAAAGTTCCCAAACATGGCAAACTTGGTATTAAATTGCTACGCACGATGTGTTTTTGTCGATCACAAATCTCGATTGATGGAACTAGAACGTGTTACCGCACAGTTTTGCATTTTGTGTTCACGCGAAAGAGGTGCGTTCGCGATTTGCTTCCTTCGCGTTCCCGTCGAAATATTCCACTTTCACTGTATCACCGTGTAACAATCCTTTCTTCTCTTCGTTCGTCGATGCAATTCCAGCTGCAGCGTCGTTGTACATCGAGTCGTAGACGGGATTAGTAAAATTCGTTGTCTAAAATTTAAAAAAAAAATAATAATTTATTTTAGTGACAAATAATTTAAAAATTTTAAATCTTTACTTTATCGGGATCTAGACAGAAAGAAGCGTCTAAAGCTTCAGCGTTGTCGTCATCAAAGTCTTCTCGCAAATACATAGGATTATTTATTTCAACGTTCGAACTGTCTTGCATTCGCACGTGCATAAAGGCTTTGCCTCTGTTAAAAGAAAAATTGCATTAATTAATTAAATTTACAAATTATATTTATCTCAATCACCTTCTGCGCTTGCGATGTATGAAGATGGCCACCAACACAGCGACGGTGACTATGATGACTAGACAAACAACTATCACTGTAATTATGACTCCGGTATTACTCTTCGACTGCAACGTCGTTAATTTCGGTGCCGCCAATACGGTCTCGCAGCGCAAGCCCATCACTCCTTCGGGACACCTAGGATCAAATAAAAATTAGAAAATAATAAATTTAAATGTGACTTAAAAACTTACAAACACGAAGGTTTGAGCGATGAATCCAAGTTTTCAGCGCAAGTCCCTCCGTTAAAGCAAAAATGCCGACATTTGTCGACAATGTCGCATCGCAATCCTTTGAACCCGTCAATGCAGGTGCAGTAAGGTGAATCTTCCTCGTCGTTAAAGTGGCATATTCCCTCGTAGCAATATTTGCGACAAGGATGCATTTCGGTCAGCTGCTTGTCGCAACTCGTCCCCATGTAATCCGGTGGACAACTGAAATTAAATTCACATTAATCATTCTTCTCATTCAGTGGGAAAAGAAAACGTTACTCACTGGCACGCGGGTTTTCCCTCGACAGTGGTCACACACGACCCACCGTTCCGACAGAAGTTGTAACTGCAATCTCTCGCGATCAGGTCTTCGCAGAACCTGCCGCTGAAGCCGGGCATACAGGAACACATCGACACGTCGTCACCTATCGAACCCGAACAGCTACCTCCGTTGTGGCAGCCGCAAGTCGAGTGTTCGCATCGACGTCCAGTGTACCCTGGTGGACACAGGCACACTTGTTTGTTCCCAACGTGCTGACACGTTCCTAAATTAAAAATAAAATAGAAAAAACTTTAAAATGTGCAAAGTCATTTTTAAACAAATTAATTTTTACCGCCGTTTCGACACAAATTGGTGCATTTGTCGTCATCGCACTTCTTGCCCGATTTCCCAGGCATGCAAATGCACGACGGGATTCCGGCGGCTTCGTCGATTCTGCACGTGCCGTACACGCAGTAATCTTCGCATACATTTGACTCGCAGTAGACGCCAAAGTAGCCCGGACTGCATTGGCAGACGTAATTGCCTTTGCTCAGGCGGCAAACGCCGCCGTTGTGACACTTGATGGCTTCGCAGCGCTCGCACCGCGCGCCTGTAAAGTTCTGCGGACACTGACAGACCGGTTCGCCCGTAGACGAAGCCATGACCGAGCAGGTGCCGCTGTTCCGGCAGTAGTCTCGACACACGTTCGTTTGGGTTTCGCATCGAGGTCCCGTCCATTCAGGTGGACACGCGCATCGAAGTGGTGGTTTTTGACCGGGGACTTCGGCGGATAGCAAATCGATGTAGCACAGTCCTTTGTTTCTGCAGTGTTGAGAACACCGATATTTCTCGCAGTGTTCGCCTTCGTACTCTGCTTTGCATCTGCATTTAGGACCGTCTGGGGTCATGGAGCACGTTCCGCCGTTCAGACAAATTAAGTTGCACATTGCTTTAAATTTTAAAAAATTATTCTTACTTTTTAGTTTCCATTATTTTTGTAATTTATAAATACCTTGTCCTTTAGTGGTTGATGGATTTTCACATTTTTTCAATTTAAAACCATCCCGTGTTTCTTTGAATCCGTTGGGGCATAAACAAGATCCACCAACACAGAATGCATTTTCAACACAGGTTGCATTAGAGCAGAGATTAGGAACTAATAATAATAATAATAGAAGAAGAAATTAACAAAATCTATCAAATTTAAACAAAAAAAAATTTTCCACTTACTAAATGTATTCTGCTTGTAATCCTGTACGATGACCAGATCACTCGCGGAACCAGGTCCGTACGACAAGTAAGTGAGATTTCCCCGACCGAATTTATTCATCTTGAAGAGGTGACGGTTATGATAAGTAGTAACGAAAAGATTATCTTCGAAACATTCGATTCTGAACGGTTTGTCTTCCCCTTGTCCAAACTCTTTAACCAAAAATCGATCTTTTCCGTCAAATCGGCTCGATTCTATTGTGGCAGCTTTTGGATCAGTCCAATATAGGCGATTGGCAGGATGATCAATAGTGATTCCTGTTGGCCATTGAACATCTTTATCGACCAGAATTCGTCTTTGGGTTCCATCTAGCCGAGCTATTTCTATTTTTGCGTTCAAACCCCAGTCGGTCCAGAACATAAGACTAAAAATAAATAAATAAATAAATAAATAATTTGTTTAACTTATAACAAATATTTTCTAAGTTTACTTTGCTTCGGGTGCAACGACCACATCGTGAGGTTTGTCCAACAATTCGGCGATGAGTGTTTTTCTTTGCGATCCGTCTAAATTTGCCATTCCGATGCTGTCATCACCGGAATCCACCCAATAAATATGTTTTCCTATCCAATCAACGGCAATGCTGCACGGTTCGATTAACTGAGTCACTACTTCCTTGAAAGACTGTCGGCGAACGCGTCTCAGTCGACTGGCAGCATTAGGCAGCGTCAAATTTGGCACGATGTGACTGAGAATGGCTTTCGAGTGTTGGTTAGTCCAAAAAACCTATTTAAATTAAATAACAAATAGATAAATAAATGCGTAATAAGAAATTTTTCTAATAATTTGTCCTACTGTGACAGTTCCATCGTTGTAATAAACATCCAATGCGTCGATTTTGCTCGTCTGCATGCTGTTGTGCAGAATGGAACTTTCATCACGACCACTTTCTTCTGTCATCATCTGGGAGGGTTTGTATGGATTTATTCGTCGAAGTTCGTTTTCCGATGCAATTATGAGGTACGCAGGGTTTCCTTTAGCTTCGCATGTTTTGCTCTTTCCCCTGCTCAATACGTAGCCGTCGGCACAAGAGCAACTGAAGTTTCCAGCTTTTTTACTGGTGCACACTTGTGAGCAGACGCCGAATTTGCACGGATTATCTTCTATTAATATGAAAAGAAAATGATTTAATTTTTTAAATCTTCAAAAACTGAGCATATTGTATCAAATTACCGCAATTTTTCTCGTCAGAATTGTCACCGCAATCGTCAAAATGGTCACAGACGAGCGTTTTTGAAATACAATGGCCGCTTGCGCATTGAAAGTGTGATGAATTACAGTGAGCGTGAGCATGGCTACCTGTTAAAATACAAAATAAAAGAAAATAAGTAAAAAAAATACAAACACAAAGTTATTAACAAAACGCACAAATATCGGGATTTTCATCCGATCCGTCGCCACAGTCGTCGACACCGTTGCATATCTTCGAAAACGATATACACGTTTGATTCCTGCATCTGAACCGTCCCGGTTTACAAGCCAGTGCCCCACAGTCCTTCGGATCTTCGTCAGATTCGTCCGCGCAGTCGGACATTCCGTCGCAGTGCCATAGAAGAGAAATGCATTCTCCGTTCTTACATACAAATTCACCGGGTTTACATGTTCGATCTAAAACGGAAAAAAAAAATAAATTTAAAATATAAATCATATTTCAAACGAACTCAATTACCGCAGTCTTTTTCGTCGGATCCGTCAGCGCAATCGGTGTCTCCGTCGCAATACCATTCAGCAAAGATGCAGAACTGAGGTGTGGTGCATTGGAATTCGTTTTCGTGACACGTGACATTACAATTGGCTTCGTCACTCTGATCTTCGCAGTTGTACTCGCCGTTGCACCTCCAGCTCCCTCTGATGCAACGACCGTTCTTGCACCGAAATTCGCTCTCGGAGCAGTTTCTGTATCCGGGCAGGCAGCCTTCTTCGTCGGAGTTGTCGCCGCAGTCGTTGTCGTAGTCGCAGCGCCATCGACCGGGGATGCAGCGGTTGTTGTTGCACTTAAAATAAGTCGGATCGCACGAGTGGAATTCGTGGTCGCTGCAAGTGATGGGTTCGTCTTCGCCTTGACTGCAATCTTGGTCGCCGTCACACTTCCAAGACATTGGAATGCAACGACCGGACTTGCACCGGAAGTGGTTCAATGGGCATTGCCTGTCGGCTGGGAAAAAATATTTTTTTAAAAATTAAAAAATTAAAAATAAAATTTTTTTTAAATAATTATTACTGCAGTTGCTCGGTTCGTCCGATTTGTCGCCACAGTCGTCATCGCGGTCGCACACCCACACGTTAGGAATGCATTTACCGTTGTCACAAGTAAATTGATTGGGAGACGGACATGTTTGAGGAGCTGAAATGAATATTTCAAATTATTAAGTTGATAAAAATGAAGAATTTACTCTAAAATATTACGGCAATTTCTTTCGTCTTCTCCGTTGGGACAATCAGTGTGTCCATCGCATTGTCCAGTGGTTGGGATGCAGCGTGAATGAACCGTACCATTTCCAGGACACTTGAATTGACTTGACAAACACGTGTATTCGTCTGAAACAGTAAAATTAATTAAAAAAACGTATTCTATTAATTATTAAAATATTAATTACCGCATTTTCTTTCGTCCGAATCGTCTAAACATTGTGAAATTCCATCGCACAGCTGACTAGGATGAAGACAGTGTTTGTTTTCGCATTGGAATTGACCAGGAGTGCAGCTGAAAGGTGGACAGTCCGGCGGTTCGTCCGAAGCATCGCCGCAGTCGTCCTGGGTATCGCATCGCCACCAAAATGGAATGCATTTGTGAGTGGACTTGCACACGAACTGGGAACTAGTGCAATTGTTTGTGCACGAAATTCCATCGGATGCAAGAATGTAATTTTCGGGGCAAGCGCATTTTCGTCCACCACCGGGTGTGAGTAAACACAGTGTGTGACAACCTCCGTTGTTTTCGCACGGATTAGGACCATCAACTACAAAAAGGATAAAAACATTTAACAAAAATAACTCAACAAATCAAAACCAGTAACAGATTTACGAGGATGTTGACGGTATGGGTGATAAACTTGTATGTCCATCGGTCTGTGAATCGTTTTCACGACCGTTTTCCGATCATTTCCTGTATATTTATGACATCTTTCGACCGTTTTCGTTTCCCAATCGGTCCAAAATATATAATCTTCAAATACAGTCAAAGCGAATATGTGATGCAGCGAATTCTGTGGTCCTGTAAAACGGATAATCAAAGTTAAAAATATTAAAACCCCACATATATATATTTTAACATGTTTTACCTCTGGTAGGGACAATTCTTTTGTCGCCTCCTTCTAAATTCGAAACGGCAATGTAGTCTTCGCGAGCATCAGCCCAGAAAATCTCTTTAGTCTCGTAAGAAATAGTCAAAGCGTTCGGCCAGCCCAATGAATCGTTGATGAGTACGCGTGGGTTACTTCCATCCATTCCCGCCTTTCCGATGTGGGGGCGGTCTCCCCAATCCGTCCAATACATGTAGCCCTCGAACGGATCTAAAACCAGGGCTCGAGGTTCTTGCAAACCTTCGTTAATCAGCACTTTTCTGAACTTTCCGTCCAACTGCGACACTTCGATCGTGTCGGTTCCTTTGTCGCACCAATACAGATTACGTCCGATCCAGTCGACTGCTAAACCGTCGATGTTCTGTACGGTTGCTGAATGTATCACCTATTAAAAATAGTTATTAATTGCTGTGAATTAAACAATAATAATAATAAGTGCTCACTTTAATTCCATCAGTGCCATTACACATTTGCTTCAGACTGGAACCTGAACCCGTGACGTCAGACCAATAAAAACACTGCTCGGTCCAATCGTAATCTAATGCAACAGCATTGGTTAAATTCTGTGCTAGAAGAATAGTGTTTTGACCAGTAAAATCAACTTGGCGGATGTAATAACGGTTTGAGAAGATGAGAGTTGGTTGAACGGCTGAAAAAGAAAATTATAATACATAAACTTATCAAATAACTTTTTAAAATTTTATTTCTGCTTACGGCTGTTTGCTTTGCACGTCTTGCTGTTATCAACCGAATAATATCCATCTTTGCATGAACATGCATAAGATCCGTAAGTATTCCTGCAGTTCTGGCTGCATGGGTGTTGCTCTTTGCATTCATCAATGTCCTCGCAAAGAGCTTTGTTTTCTTTCTTCGGTCGGAATCCCTCGACACACGCGCATTCGTAACCGATCGGTTTGTCGATGCAACGTTGAGCGCACAACAAAGACGATAAACATTCATTTATGTCTGCAAATTCATCCGAAATCAGTTAATCTAAAATTTATTTTGTTTTTATTTCAATACTCAACTGCAACTCTCTTCGTCTGAATAATCTCCGCAATCGTTCTCGCCGTTGCACATCAATCGCTCCTCCACGCAAACGCCATTGACGCATTCGTATTCTCCCAATCCACATCGTGTTGACGTCACGTTTTGAGCTAAATATGAAATAAAAAACAATTTAATTTTGTTTCTTAAGTAATTGTAAATTCCTAAGTGTGTCTTACCGCAAAAAGCTTCGTCTTCGTCCGAACGATCGCCGCAATCGTTAATTTTGTTGCACACGGCTCGTTTTGGTATGCATTTCTTGCTCTTACATTCAAATTGATTGCTATGACAGGGTTCGTATACTTAAATACAAAATAAACTAGTTAGAAAGTTTCCCTCAAAATTTAATAAAATTTAATTTACCACATGTCTCTGGCTCGTCCGATTTGTCACCACAATCGTTATCGTGGTCGCAATAAAACGCTTTCAAAATACAGCGGAAATTCAAGCATTGGAATTCGTCTTCGTCACATGGTTTTTCCACTATAACAAAGACACGAAACATTAATTAACAAATTGTAAATTAAAAATTAAGTATAAATTTTAAAAAATTCAATTACCACAGCCTTGTTCTGGATGCTCGTCAGTGGCATTAGTGTCGCCACAGTCGTTATCGCCATCACAAACCCAAGAAGTAGGAATGCACTGACCTGAGTCCTTGCATCGAAATTGTTGATCGGAACAAAGGTGTGTTTCTAAAACAAACACAAAAAAAGACGTAAATGTAAAATTCACAATTTGTAGAGCAGAAAATAATACTAACTGCATTCTGGAGTTTCATCCGATCCATCAGGGCAATCATTAGTGCCATCGCACCTCCAAGTGGCTGGAATACAGTTTGAGGAATTGCAGCGAAATTGATCCGGTCTGCATGTATATCCTAAAAATTAAAAACCATGAATAACCTCTGAAATTAATACTAAAAATTTCGTTGTAATTACTGCAATTCTGTTCGTCCGAACTAAGTCCACTGTTTTCTGCATCGTTACAATCATCGTCGCGATCGCATCGCCAATTAACAGGGATACAACGCCCATTGCGACATTGAAACGCATTTGCAGGACACGTAGTAGTTCCAGCTACCATTAGAAATTCAGATAATTTCTTTTACAAATTTAATTTCGTAAAACGAAGGTAATACTGACATGTAGGACAATCTTGTTCGTCAGATCGGTCCCAGCAATCGTTGTGTCCATCGCAGATCCAGTGAGGATGAATGCAAGCAGTTGTGTGGTTACAGTTAATCATACTGTTCACGACAATGTCGTCGATGATCATTTCAGAACAATTACGAGGAGCTATAATAGTAAAATTCATTTATTTAAAAATTTTCCTCTTAAAAAAAATTATTAAAACTTACGGCAGTCCATTTCGTCGCTGACGTCGGGACAGTCGGGGTCAAAATCGCATCGATGAGCCTTGTTGATGCAGGTTCCGATGCGACACCTGAATTGATTTTCTGAGCAAGTGCAGTTGTACTCGTCGCTGAAATCACCGCAATCGTTTTCTTCGTTGCACACTTTTTCTTGTAAGATGCACCGATTGTTTGTGCAATGGTAATAACTCTCCCGACATGACCTCGTAGCTGTTGAAAAAAAAAAAAATTATTTTAGAATTTTTGTTTTAGAAATGTTTGTGAGATTTTCTTTACCGCAAAAGGCGAGCTCCTCATCGCTGCTGTCTGGACATTCGGCCATATTGTCGCACGTGAAGTGATACGGAATGCAACCACCACTGCCGCATTCGAATTCTGAGCTCGAGCAGTTGGTTTTCTTGACCGAGCATCTCTTGTCGTCCAACAACACGCTTCCGGGCAAACAAGAGCACTTGACTCCTCCAAAGTCGTTCACTTGGCACACACCTTCGCAACCCCCGTTTAAAATGTGGCACGGATTCAACGAACCTGTATTTGTAAGAGAAATGTAATAAAATGTTATTTAAAGTCTTAAAAATAATTACAATCGTCGCTGTCGTTTGCAACTGCGATTATTCCCATCGGTCGCGGCACATTCTTCCTCAGGAACACCAAATCTTCGCCGGTGTGTTTGTTTGCGCGAACCACTGCGTGCAACACCCAGTCCGTCCAGAATATGTAGTCGCCGTAAATTGCAATGTCAAATGGATGCTGCGGCTGCGCAGTTAAAATCATCTACAATAACAAAAAAAATGAAAAAATGATGAATATAAAAATAATTCTTTTTTGAAGAGAAAGTTAAAAGTCATTGCTCACAATTCGATTTTTGCCATCCAAATTACATCGCTCTATCTTGTCCAATCTCGCGTCTGACCAGTACAATTTTTGCATGCGATGATCAATCGCTAGTGCATTGGGCATTCTAATGTCGGTGGTGACGATGGCGTGTAAGTCGTATCCGCTCAAATAAGATCTTTGAATACTCGGTTGCCGGCTGTTCCAATTCGTCCAGTATAATCGTCTGAATTTAAAATTTCATATTTTATAATTAATGTTTCAATTTTTTAAAACAAAAATATTAATTTCTTACGATGCACAACTATCGATCGCAATTCCTCTTGGTTTGTCTTCAGATCCTAATTTGATGATTTTTTCAACCCGTGGCTTTTCGGCATGAAGTCCAATTCGACTTATTGATGCATCGCTGTTGCACGTCCAGTACAACTCGTTGTGTACCCTCTCAAATGCCAAGCCTTCGACTGAACCTTGTTCTAAAATAAAAGTATAAAAGTTAAAATTAAATTTCCTTAAAAAAAAAACATTTATTTATACGTTCTTACTTTCGACTAAAACAGTGTGATTCGTCCCATTAAAAAACACACTGTTGATGCTTCCTTTTTGTATGTCTGAATAGAAAATTTGTTTCGTTGCGTAATTGAAAGCCAGTCCAATCACATTGCGCATGAAGTCCCGGTTCTTGATGCTCTCGTAAGGAGCATTCAGATTGTTTTCTTTGAGCATGTGAATGCTGTCTATTTGTAGCACACGGGAGTACATGATAAAAGCATCGTAGTCTGAAAATTGAAATAATTTCAAATTAAATTTTTTTTCCAAAAAACCCTAAATGAGCAACTAAAAACTCACTTTCGCACGTGCGACCATCCGCAGCCACTTTTCCATGTGCACACGCACAACTGTATTTTTCGCTGCCCTTATACAGACACAATTCTTGACATTTATCACGAACCGCACATTGATTCGAACCTCTTTGCCGATCCATGTGAAAAATTTGAATATCACGAACGGAATCTCCTAACCCTCTCCGTAGAGTGACTATTTCAGTCGGTTTATCTTTGTCTGCACGATTGATGGAACCCCCGTCGTGAATGCTGTCGACCCAAAAGAGTGAATTTTGAAGTATTGCCAATGCAACCGGAGTTTCTAAATGATCGCGAGAAACGATGATCTCTATATTCTCCCCGTCGAGATTGCTTCGTTTTATGACGTCCAGTCGCTGATCACACCAGTACAAGTTGTTTTCCTCAAAATCGATGGTCAAGTCGGTCACGTAAACAATCGACGAATTCACGATCACGAGTCTGTTCGAGCCATCAAGAGCGGCACGTTCGATCTTTGGTGGCGTGCCCCAGTCACTCCAGAAAAGAAAGCTGAAAAGATGACTTAAAGTTAATTTCAAGATACCAATCATTTATTTTATTCAACGAACCCTTGTTCGGGATGAACCGTAATGGCCGATGGTTTATCCATATCTCCAGAGATCACAACATAACGATCCGATCCGTTTAACCTGGCGACTTCAATGACGTCGTACATGGGTTCGGTCCAGTAGATATTATCTAACATTTAATTTAAAAACTTAGCACTTACTTAAAATAATTTAAAAATCTATAAATTACTAGCTATCCAGTCGACGGCGATTCCTTCTACAGATTCCAATCCGCTGATCACGACTTGACGTCCGGTGCCGTCTCTTTTGATCCTCGAAATGCTGCCGTCTTCGTTGTCCACCCAGTAAATATAATCTAGTTCTGTAAAAGAAAAGTACGTTGAGTGTTCTATTCGTATAAAAACAAATAAGTAAAATACCGTAAACAAAATCTATGACAGTGGCCATTGATACTCTTGAAATCGGTGCCAGAACTTCGGTGAGGTTGTCTTGCTCGTCCAATGGCATCCCGTGAATTTCCCAGTTGATAGAGTAGAAAATAAAAGATGACTCGCCGATGCACTTAGCAGGATCGTCTTCTGAGTTGTGATATCCGAGTGCACAAGCACAAACTCTGTTCTCACGCGAGACGGGTAAACATAAATGCGAACAACCACCGTTGTCGATTGAGCACGCATTGGTACCTGGGAAAAAAATTGCCATTACTAAAGTCGCAAAACAAATAAAATAATTTTTTTTACCATTTTGCAGCTCTGTATCGTAAATTCTTATCGCCAAAACATCGGGCGTGTTGTTTCGTAGGATCGTGTGGTTGCCTCCAGTGAATTTATTGACGACATGTATCGTTTTGTCGCCGTGGTTTGCGAAGAATAACCGATCTCCGTACACAGTAAGTGCATACAGTTGATTCGCATGTGCTTCGACATTCAATGTTTCTGTTTCTTTCGTCTTTAACGAGTAGTACTGTATTTTCCCGGTGCCTATGTTCACCCAGTACAGAACATTCGTTGCTATGTCCATGGTTAGACCTAGAAAATAAATTATATTTAAAAATAAATAAGATTTCTAGTTTAAATATAAATACTTTGAGGTGATTCTAAATCGGGGTTAGACTTCTGTGACGTCACGAGTGAACGCCCACTTCCGTCCATCGCCGACATTTCTATCTTGTGTTGGTGAGTGCCGTGGTCAGACCAAAATAATAACCTGTGATGAAATTAGAAAAGAATAACAGGAATTAATATATTGTAAAATTTATAAATAATTTAATTTTTACCCTTCTAAAGGATGAACCGCTACTGATTTCGGTGAATACAACTCGCTGTCGATGACTCTGTGGATGAATTCCCCTTCTAAATTGCAAACGACAATTTGATTGAAATCCCCACTCGCCGCCAAGAACATGTTGTCGGAAATCCAGTCGATCGCGATGCCTGATGGTTGTTGCAATGCTAAAATAACCGGTCGTTATTAAAAGACTTTATTTTAGAGTAGAAATTTACATGTAATACCTGTGTCGATAATTGTCTGAATGGGAACTCCAGTGAGAGATGCTCGTTTCACCTCATTCAAATGATTATCAACCCAATAAATCATTTTCTTCTTTGCGCTGAAGTCTAATTCTGTAGCACTTGCAACTTGGGGCAAACTGAATGGTGGGATTATGTGGTAGTAAGGCATATCTAAGTCCACTCCTCGGATTTCGTTCGGTCGTGAAAATAATAAAACTTTTTCATTGCCTAAAAATACAAAATCATTTAATCCCAATTTTTTTTTTCAAAATATGAAAGTCGTTCGTACTCATGCACGTTTTTTCATCAGTCGATAGTTTCATTACGTGTGGGCAATGGCATTTGAAGGTTCCGTTGAAAGAAAGGAGGCACAGATGCGAGCATCCACCATTGTTTTCTTCGCACGGATTTTTACCTTCCACTGTAAATTGAGAGTCAAGTGAGAAAGTCTTTTAATACGTGTGAAATAAAAAAAATTTACATTTCGGTTGTCGCGATGGATGTAGAATTTGAATGTCAAATGGTTGTGTTATCGTTCGTTGCATGACACGAATGTTCGTGCCGTTCCATTTATTAGCTCTAATGACTGAGTTACTCCTCCAATCAGTCCAGTAGACGAAGTTTCCAAATAAAGCTATTGCAAACGGATGCGAGAGCAATTCGTGGCCACGAAGAATTTCCCTGTGATCTTCACCTTCATATGTAGCTGAATGAATAGAATCAGACCTACAAAAAAATACATTAACAAAAATACAGTAAAATAAACTTTTATATTCTTACTTAGCGTCAATCCAATAAATTCGTTTAGCAAAATAATCCAAGGTTAACCCGTTAGGCCACGCTCCGTCCGTCACATTGTTGACCTTGAAAACGGTTCGTCGGCCATCTCCACTCATCGAACAGGCTTCTATTCGCGGCATGTCGGAATCCCAATCGGTCCAGAACAGGAGTCCGTACCGAGGGTCAAGAGCGATGGCTCTCGGGCTTTCCATGTCGCCAGCGATCAACGTGCGGCGGAAACTGCCGTTTAATTTGGCGACTTCGATTTGATCCAAGTTACTCTCCACCCAATACAGGTTTTCACCGATCCAGTCCACTGCGAGGCCTTCTGCCGTCGCTAGACCAGTCTGCACCACAACTTCGATATTGGTCAACGCTAAAAAAAAATCAAGTTCCTCTTAAATACAGTTCAAAAATAAAATGTGGTTTAGTTCTTACATCCACCCACTAGGGTGCCTCGATAAATTTTGTCGTCCACCACATCGGTCCAGAAAATCATGTCGCTGTCTTGTTGATGGTAAAAGTCCAATGCGATTGTATTCTTCAAACTCGATATTAATGCCTTTACTGACATAGTCTGCAAGTCGACGCTTCTTAATTCGTGTCGATTTGAAAATATTATGTAAGCTGGGCCTTTGACTAAAATTTAAAAATATATATATATTATTGTAAATTTTTTTAAATAAATTATTAGAATTTAAAATTACGTTTGCTTTTGCACGTGAAATGATCCGGTTCCATTTCGTACCCAGGGGCGCACTCGCACTTGTGCGTGTGTCCGATAGGATTACACAACTGACTGCAAACTCCCCACTGACTACACGGTTCGGCGTCTGAGCAAGTTCTGCCATCGAGACCCAATTTAAGACCCGTATGGCAGTAGCAGACAAAACCCTCAGGTGTATTGTGACACAAATCGGAGCATTTTTCTTGCGCACAGCCATTTTCCTCTTTGTAAAAAAAATATTTTAAAAATTAAATTATTAGTTGTTTGTAAATAAAAATTCAGAAGTCACTTACCGCACAAGAGGCCTTCATCAGTTCCGTCTTTGCAGTCGGCAACGCCATCGCATACTTTGTGTATATCAACACACTTCGTTCTGTTGTCACATGTGTGATTTGGGTAAATACATGTTGCGACGACCGCTGTATAAAGAATTAAAAAATTAAAATCATGAACAACTCGATTGAAAAAAGTATATTTACGGCAATCTTCTTCGTCCGAATGATCTTCACAGTCCACGGCACCGTCGCAAATCCAATTATTAGAGACGCACAAACTGCCGTCTTTGCACATCACTTCACTCGAATGACAAGTGGCATTTTCTAAAATTTAAAAAAAAAATTAAATTAAATTCGAAATCAAAGATTTTTCCTTGCAATCCGTAACTCACCGCATCCGACTTCGTCGCTTCCATCTTCGCAATCTTTATCTAAATCACACACCCACATTTTCCGTATGCAAAAGCCATTGTCACAGGCGAATTCGTCGTCGTGGCAGTGCTGCCTGGACGGAGGAATTCGTTTGTGCGTCGAGCAATTTGCTTCGTCCGACCCATCGACGCAATCCCAGAATCCATTGCACTTCAACACCTTGGACAAACACTTGCCGTCAGTTTGGCACAAAAACTGAGTGGTGCTATTGCACGAATCGTGGCAGTTTCTTTCGTCCGATTCGTCGCGACAGTCATCGTCAGTGTCGCAGACGTACTCGAGTGGAATGCATCGTTTGTTATCGCATCGGAATTCGCCTACTTCGCACACCGGGTACACTGCACGCAAATATTAATACTTTAACTAAAAACCAAAACGCAATAAATGTAATAAAAAGTTAAAAAGTTAAAAAGAATACTGTGCAGCTATTGTTTTCGTTTAGTTTTACACACGTAGTTAGTCCAGATTCACTTCCTTTCGATCCCAAACACAAACCACAACGACTAAACAATTTTTACAACAAAAAAAAAAAAAACATTTAAAAAAAAACTTAAAAACCGTGCACGGAATGCATGTAAAAAAAAATAATTAAATAAAAATTCAAAAAACATGCTCCATCTAGCGGCATAGAGTGTCAGCAGAGAGAAAGTGTGAAAGAAAGTAAGAGAGTAAATAAAACCAACAGGGCTGGTTGCAACATGCACTCACCACAGCCCTCATGCTCATCAGAGGTGTCTCCAGGGCCACAGTCATGTTCGTGGTCGCATGTCCACGACAACGGAATACAGCGTCCAGTCACGTTACAAGTGAACTGGCCCGAAATACAAGTGATTTCTGAAAATATTATATTCGAATGGCACACACAATACTGGCAAATTATAAAAACAAAATAAACGAACTACTAAATTTAAAATTAAAAAAAAAAAAAAAAATTATATTTAAAAAAAAAAAATTAAAATGGATTTTTAAATTAAAACAAAATTTAGGAAACCCAAAATCCATGCGTAATTCCCATCAGCACCCAAGCGCAGTCGCCAAAGCATCAAACTGCTCAACCACTTACGTTTACACTCTACCGGATCTTCGTCCGTTGCATCTGCGCAGTCCCTGTCCCCGTCGCAGACCCAGTGGTTGGGAATGCAGCGATTCGTGTCGCATTTGTATAAATTACCGCCGCAGGTTCGTGATTCTAAATTTAAAATGCATTAAAACAAGTAAAAGTGCAAAATACACTCACGAGTTTACCGCAAGCACCACCAGGCGACATGTCTTCGTCCGAGTTATCGCCACAATCGTTGTCTCCATCGCATAAATAGGTTTTATCAATGCACCGCAGATTTTTCAGACACTTAAACTCTTCTTCCTTGCATCTAGAGGGCTCCGTGTAGTTCGGATTTTCTAAAATAATTTTTTTTTTATATATATAATTTTGAAATATTAAATCTTTATTCATATTTACCGGCACAACTGCCGTTGAGCATGAGCACAAATCCATTTCTACATGCACAGACGAAATTTCGTGGCGGTGGAACGGCCAAACACAATTCGGAGCACTTATCCGGTTGTGAACACTCGTTGGAACCAGCTTGGGACGAATTGTCGAACAGTCTCAGCTCGAACAGCGGGGGATTTTCTGTCCTAAGTGTTTCCAACGTTTTATTAGGCAACGACAGACGTCGCACCATCCCGTTTTGAAACTCGGTCCAGAAAAGAAAATTATCATAATAAACCAATCCGTACGGATGATCCAACCCTTCGCCTTCGAATAACATCTCTCTGTTAGTCCCATCCAAATTAATCCTTTCGATCTTGTGCAAATACGCGTCGCAAAAATACAACTTCCTTTTCACGTAGTCGACACTTAATCCGTTCGGCCATTGCAAACTGGTTCCAACAAACACTTGTCGGTGCGAGCCGTCCATCCACGCACGCTCGATTTTCCCGTCGAATAATTTCGGTGCTTCCAAGAAGCTGTGGTCACTGCTCCAGTCCGTCCAATACATGAATCCATCTTTCGGATGAACCACGATGGCGCGCGGATGCGACATGTTCTTATAAACTAATATTTTTTTCTTATTTACGTCATTCAGACTTGCCACGTAGATCGACGCTAATCCCTCGTCGGTCCAGTATAAATTTCTGCCCATCCAGTCGATGGCTATCCCGTCGCAGTTGCTTAACCCTTTATCCATGACCACTTCACGCGCGGTTCCGTCCAGTTTCTGCCGCTCGATCACGAACCGCTGCACGTCCGAGTAGTAAATGTACTGCGATGCGACGTCGTAGTCGATCGCCGTCGGTCGTGCGAGTTCGGTGATGGGGATCATCACTTCCTGTTGCCGGTCCGCGGTGCCCACAGTGCCCATCGAGATCCCTTTGATCATGCCCGGTCGTCCTTTTGCGTATAGAAGAAACTGAGCTTGTTTCGCCGCTGTAAATTAAAACAAAAATACTCAAGTTATTTTTTTACAAATATTTTTGTTTATTGATTTATTTGACTCACCGACGCATTTTCCTCCCTTGACCGACCTGAAACCTGCTTTGCATTGGCACTGCGCCAACGGCACCTTGTTGTTTTTCCAGAGCGGAATGCAAACGTGGTCGCAGTTACCGTTGTTGATAGCGCACGTGTGGGTAACTGTTAAACGAAATCAAACAGGAAATCGTACAAAACAAACTTGGCTTGCGGGAGGTGCTAATTTGAGCCACTACACCCATTACTACTGAGTCGTAAAATGCGAACGGCGATTGAAGCTGCCGTTATAAATATCCCGTCCCTCAAAAACCTCATTAAAATGTAGCGATAAACACCAACCAGAAGGTTGTCGTTGCCGATGAAACACGTGGATGGCAAAAGGGCGACTCAAGTTGCTGCAAATAGTTTGGAAGTTGGTGTGGTTGAACTTGTTAACCCGTAAAATGCTGTTGTCTCTCCAACTCGTCACGTATAAATTCTGCTCGAAAACAGTTATACCGTATAAATTTTGCACCTAGCGAGGAAATAAAATTTTTAAACAAATTTTTATCCATTTTGTAACAGTAAAATAACATACAGGGTATCCTTTAATGACAGTCATTCGATTCAATCCGTCATAATTAACCCTTTCGATGTAATCTAAGTAAGTATCAACCCAGTAAACGTGTTCATTTGGATAATCAACCGCCACGCCGTACGGATACACTATTTTTTGGTTCACTAATGCTTTCCTATCCTTCCCATCAAGCCGTGCGCGCTCTAATACGGGGTGCGTCGAGCCCCACTCGGTGAAAAACATGAATCTAATATATATAATTTAATTATTCTATGTAATTTACATTCTGTAATAAAATTAACATACCCTTTAGTTGGATCGAGTGCAATTCCCCTCGGTTTAGATAAATGCACGTCAATTAAAGTGATGCACACTTCTACTGTGTTGTTGCACACAAATATCATCTCGCGGTCGTCATCCAAAAAGTACCAGTTGTTCGCCACCCAATCTCGTGCCAGTTGACTGACAGCTATGAATTTTTAATGCATTAATTAAGTAAAAAAAATTTTTAAAGTTTTATTATTACTTACAACCCAGTAAGAACCGACTCGGTGAACTCACGTCCCAGCTGTCCATTAAATTGTACACTTGCCCGCACCTGAGCGCGCTCATTGCACCTTGGTAATTGATCTGCATTACGTTAATGAATTGTAAACTAATTAACCGCTACGTTACACTGATGAAATGAATTTTGATTTAATTATACCCAGCATGCGGTGCCATTACGGTGATCAAAGTCCATTGCAAATGTGTCCTGGCTGCGATATGTGTTATTTCCGGGGACTAAAGAGCCGTTGAGGTAAATATGTTGAATGTCGAGAGCGTTCGAGAAAATTATCGACGCTGGTTGGTCAGCAGGAACTGATAAATAAATGTTAAAAAGGGTTAAAACAACTTTTTTTTTAAATATTTTTTTATTTTTGATATACCATTTACACCATAACACCGATTTGCTTCTTGAGTGTACCCAAGTACGCAACTACACGTAAAGGTTGACTGGGCGTTGGTACATATTTGGTCGCACGAACCCTCGACTTTACACTCGTCCGTGTCCACGCAGTCGGTTCCGTTTGGTTCTTTTCCGTTGCCACAATAGCAAAGCGGTCCTTTGGCACTTGGTTTACATTTGTATTTGCACTCCACCTTATCGCACATCGAAGTATTTTCTATTTTAAAAAATAAATAAAAAATAAATAAATAAATAGAAATTTTAACTTGAAAATATTATATTTTCTTACGGCAAAAAGGCCCCTCGTCCGACAAATCAGGGCAATCGTGATGGCCATCACAAAGTTTCGAAATGAGCCGACAGGTGATGTTATCTTTGCACCGAAAATAGTTTCGAGGACAAGAATTCCCTTTGAAACCTGAATAAAACATCGAACAGGTTTTTAAAAAAATTTGCAATTTTAAAATTCCTCAATTCATTGTTTTCATTCAAATTCATTCAAGAATAGTAATGTGTAAAATCTAAAAATGTTAATTTATTCACATCGTCGCGTGTCCTCGTCCGACGTGTCGGGCAACATGTGCTCCGTCATGCCACAATCTGGATCTCCGTCGCACACCCATCCGTGGGGAATACAACGATGCGTCGCAGCACATTGAAACTGGCCTGCAGTACAATTCCTGGGCGCTAAAAAAAAAAAATTCAAAATAAAAATTCAAAAAGTTCAAAATTAATTAATATTTCTAATTATAGATGGCGCTATTAGATACTCTAAAAAAAATACATTTTTTATTTTTTTTACAGAATAAAAAATTTAAAAAAATTATTTTTATGGTGTCACAACATAAAAATGTGTTTATTTGTTTATCACTTCAACCGACATTTACAAAAAAAAATAAAAAAATAAAAAAATCAAAGTTCGCGTTTGATAATCGATTAGAAAGATGCGAGTCGAAGATTCCTTCAGCTCTCCTCCCCCCATTCAGTAATAACATTGCAATGGCGCATTTACCCCTTTGGCTACAACCGTACAAATTGCATTCTCTGCCATCTGGCGCGTCTCCAGTAAGAGACCAAATTGGGAAACAGCCAGTTGGTATCGAAAAAATGTTACTTTGATCAATTTTTTTCTTTCTTTAAGATACTGCAAAATGTGGAACCTTGAACCGTGAGTTCGTGATGAATGTCATGATCAAAATGTCTCGTTTTACAGTTGCGGTCAGATTTACCGAGAATTTGAGATTGCATCGAGCAAACACAAAAAAAAAAAATTAATCTGCAGCAATCGAAATTACAGGAAAGTTTCTCAACCCTTTTGACACCACATTAAAAAGATTCATTAATTAATTAATTTAATTAATCCAAATTCCGTTCTGCAAAGCGATTCACTTCAGTTCGAGCGAGCGGAAGTGGAATTTCTCGTTTTTAAACGTGAAAAGTTGATTTAATCATGTTCAATTTGAGGTTTCCTCGATGAGAAAACTGTATCCTGTTGATTTCGAGATTCGCGGCTGTCGAAGTAATAGTTTTTCTTGAAAAAATGTGTGAATAATGAATGAGTCTTACGACAATCTGGAGGTTCGTCGGATCCATCAGGACAGTCGGGAGAGAAATCGCATTTCCATCGTAGCGAAATGCATTTTTTGTTGTCCGCACACATAAATTGATCTTCTTGGCATTTGAGCACTGGAAAAATATTTAAAAAAAATGAATAAAATTAAAAATAAGTCGTGATAAAAGTATTTTAAATTTATTACGTAAAGAAATAAGTCTCATAAAATGTAAATATCAACAACAAAGCAAAAAAAAAAAAATCAGAAGGTTTGAAATCGCAGATGAGTCAGCATCACAACTTCCTTGAGAGAAATTGGACAAAACATTTAGACGAAAAAAGTACAAAGTGCAGAAAGGAATTCTTGGATTTCAGTTTTGAAAAAAATTATTCAAAAAATGAAAATTAACCCCTTGAACCCTTTGCGTTTAAGAATGGGTTAAACCAGATCGAAATTCACTCTCTCCGCACATAATTTACATTTTAAAATACTAATTACTCTCAACATTTTACTGAATAATGTCTTTAATATTTTAATAACAGTTCCTGTTAATAGATGGCACTATTTAGGCTTAATTGTTATATTTATTTCCTCGTGAAATGTAAACTCAAGGCCGAAGTCCTTAATTCTGGGCAACTGGAATCACAAAGTCTCAACGTCAGAGATCAGTGTCCTACTAAGAAGAATGTTTGCTTGAAATTCCACCCTCCACTTTTCTTAATTCAATTTAGGCGCAAAGTGTAAAGTTCTGTTTCTTTCAATTAAATTCAACTTGAAATTAATTGATTTTAATTTTAAAAATGTAAATGAATCCCATTAAATTTTAAAAACATCTCTTGATAAACTAAAAAAAAAATTGAATTCTGGGATTTGCTTTGCTTTCTAACTGCATATTGACCACACTGCCGCATCATCGTTTCCTTAGCAACCGTTACTATAGCGACAGGATGCTGCAAATGGCATTAGAGGACGGGAGAAGGAGGATTAGATAGATCTTGTTTTCCCTTGCAATTTGAAACATCACTATCAGAAGACAATCACGACTGAAATTATTAGGAAAAATACCGTCATTTTCTTTTTTATAATTTTTTTTATGCTTCTTTAATGTAACATAAAACGATGGAATTAAAAATAAAGTTTCGGAGTATTCTGCATGTTTTATTTGTTTATTTTATTTTTTTATACATTTTTACTCAACTAATTAATGATGTAATGCACGCGTAATAGAAGCGTGCGGGAAAAAATTTAAATAAACACGAGTAAAATGTATTTGATGACAAAACTTTAAGATAAGTGGTGAAAAAAAGCGATTTTTTGCGTTTTCTTTAATTTCCTGTTCGTATAAATGACTGTTTTTCTAGATTTCTGGCTTCACGCGTAGCACAGCTCTATTTTTAGCATCTAAAACAAGACCAAAGCGGCAGCCTTTTACATTAGTAATCATCAATACCGTCTGAAGTGCAGATTTAAAGTGGAGAAATAAGAAAAGTGAAGGAAAACAACATTTATTTTCCATTTTCCTATCAAAAATACCTAAATCTTAAAAAACCCGGATTTTACCCACAGACACTAAACTTAGATCTATTTCACACGTTTGCGGTCACTGTTTATTTTCCTTACGACTAAAATAAGGTTAGAAGAAACAACAAATTCAGTTCATGTCTTCGTTCTAAACAAGGTGAAGTAAAAAAATTAGACAGGCGTCATGGGATAAAAAAATTATTTTAACAAAAAATTAAAAAATTAAAAAACAGGAAGAAAAATGATCTGAGAAAAAACTGTTAGGAATGATATACCGTAACCACAAAAGCCTTTTCCCTACTCATTTTGCTAAAATACATTTAATCCTCGGCTATAAATTTTTTTTAAGTGATGTGATGGTACATAAAAACTTTTACTTCTCGCTCTTCCCGCTTTTACAGATTGCGCGTCTAATAAACAAGCCACATGCAAAGAAGTTAGGCTTAAAAAAATAAAAAAAGTAAAAGATGAGATGAGAGATGTTAAATTAAAAAAAAAAAAAAGAAGAAAAATCTCATGTCTTTATCAGTTTCACTGCGTATCAAATGTCTCCATTGAAGCGCACTTCTCCAAGTCACGTAACACGAAAAGTAAATAAAACGGAAACGAAACTAATCTCGTAACAAAACAAGTAAATTCAATTGACAATCAATTTAACCCAGAAATCTTATCTCGTCAACTGTAAACTGATAGTTATGATTTATAAACACATGACGGAAGGTCAAAAGATGACAGATTTCCGCCTGAATTTCTAAAAAATTGAAAGGATTTAATTCTCAGTTGATAATTTTTCTAATCTTGAAATTAATACATTAATGATGATGTCATGTGAGACTCAAAACAGGTAATGGAGCGAATGTATCACCCTAAACGTGCGCAGATTGAAAAGAAAAGATTAAATTTTTATTTTTCTAAATTTGTTAAATGAGCGGATGGACCTGTTTTTGTCACGTCCCTTTGTATTCTATAATCCAGTGTTGTTGCAATATTAAAGTACATTTTCCTCTAAAGGTGTCACATGTGTCGCAACACCGAGTTACGATATTAAAAAAATACAGGATTAAGCCTGTTTTGCTTTTATCTGATAAATAAAATAGAAATTGGTGTCAATATCCCACCCAAGAGTAAATTGACCAATCTGCATTCATAAATTCATTCTATAAACAGAGATAAAATGCTTTGACATCTAGTGTTAAAATTTACAACTCAACATTTCTACATTTATAAATTTAGGCTTAAATATTTATCTATCATTAAACATTCTTGATAATACACCTGAGACTACATATAAAATCAAATATATCTCTTTCGTTATTGGATACAGTCCATCACTACATCAACAAAATAAAGATATGAATCACTTTTTAACCTTGACCAAGGTCCTTCACACCTAATACAACACCATAACAAACATGAGAAGCAAAGAACAATGCCATAAAGCACATCTTGTCCACAATAACAAGATAGCAACAACCCTTTAAAGGTTTAAAACACGCAAGGGCAAAACCTAAATACACTTCGAGTAGAAGAACAAAAAAAAAACTAAATCCAATAAATTAAAAAATAGGCCACCAGAGAGCGCTCAATAAGTAATACTTTCACTATGACATCCAAATTCCCTCACCCCAAAGATGGCGGTGTTAAAAATAGAAGAACTAATGGCTTTTGGGCATGCAAAAGAGCTGAAAGGCATAAAAAATTAAATCTCACTCACAGCCCCAATCTCTTGATTTTTTTTCCCCATTTTCTCACTCCTGTGCACTTTCAAACTCCACCCTTGTAAAGCGATGACAGAAAACATGGCTGCTGCGAGTTAACTCAAGTATTTATATGTGAATAAATAGTTTGAGGCCACCCACAACAAGGACTCTCAGAGGTAAAGCCTCATTCACGTATTAAAACCTTATCACACATCGAAAAACAAACCCCTCTTTCATCATCTGTTTACTATAGAAAAAAATTATCTTTTTTTTTTTTTTTTTTCAATTTACGGTATACGGTACTAAAAAAAAAAAAATTTTTTTCTGTGATCCATGTGTTGATAAGGATAAATGATCCTTTCGCAGGTACTTAAACTCGAATTAAAGCGTGAAATGAGAGATTTTTATTGCTCGATTCAGCGTTTTGAGTTAATTTGTGATTTTTGGATTACAATAAATGGCAATTTTCTGCTTTCGGGTTCTGCAAATTCGGTAATTAGGTACCGTTATTTGATGGTGCGACGCTTCGTGTTGCTGTAAACGGTTTAGACCGTTTAGGGTTAATCGTTCTGATCACATACTCGACGTGCGCGACATATGGTTACGACTTCTGACGGTTAATGAAGTAAAATTAAGGAAATATTCTGTTTTTTTTTTGTTTTTTTTTTACGCAAAATAAACAATTCTCAGTAAAAAAAAAAAAAAACCGGAAATGCTGTTTCCGGTATTTTAATCGATATTCGGTGGCTAAATGACACTTTCTCTTGATCATCATCATTATTATTATTTTTTATGCGTTAAAAATGGCGGGTTCTGAGTACCTTTAATTGATTGATTCAATTTGTTAATCAAAGGGTTTAAAGTGACGGAACATGACTATAAATTGGTGGTTTCCTGAGTGTATTTTTTCAGCTTTAATAAGGTGATGGCACATGTCAAATCATCAGACATGTCGAGCAGGGTCAAAGGAAAAGAAAGAAGTGGACGACCAAAGGCTTTAAATCAAGCAATCACCGAATTTAATTCAACTCGCAATTGGAAACCCGGACAGGACAGGACAGAAGCCCACTGCAAAAAGGAAGTAAAATAAAACGAGGGGACATCTATGAACGAGGGGTGGATACTAGCAGCTGCAGTGCAATTTTCAAATAGACCCTAATTTCATTTCTAACTCACCCCTCACGACCCCACAAACCACTAAAATTGGCGACACACTTCTGACTACCTGAAAACACTGTTAAATAAAAAAAACAAGGCAACGTTCATCCAACATCGTAACGTTCTAATAGTTTTAACTCTCCCAAATATAAAGAGAAATTTATGACAATTTTTTGAGTGGCGATGGAAGGTTGTGTTGGAGGTCAGTAGTGGTGAACTCAGCTTACGACCCATATCTGTTTATTCTCCTAAAGTGACCTTCGAACGTTGGAAAAAAGAGAAAAAAAAAACTCCCTCGCCTTAGGGTCAGTTTTGTCTGCTTGGCCCCTATTGTACTACATGCAACTCCATTTCTGTTTACTTTCCATTTCAATGGGCTTAAAACGGCTGCGATCATTTCACACTGTTATTCCAATTCGAGAATTAATTCACGTAGGTGTAAACAAGGAAGATCAGGATAAAAAAAAAAGAAAAGAAGAGGTGAGGTGAGTTTGTAAGAGAAGGAAAAATCAATTGATGTTTTTTTTTCCTCTCTCTCTCTTTTACTCAAACGTGACGCTTCAGACAAAAGGCGCCGCGAACCTCGACTTATGGACCCATCGATGCACCCAACGAGCGTAACCCACAAAAATTGGTCGCGTAAATAGAGATTTACACACATTGTGAACTTCGACTTACCCTCTTCTGTTTGGCTGGTGTACGACAAGCGACTCGTCGTCGCTAAGGCGAATAGGATTATTAACATGTGTCCCGGCCACATCCCGATTTTAGAAGGGGCAGGCGTCCACGGGAAACGGCCGCACGATTATGATGATTTTAGCGAGCTGATAACCATTCCTCGGCAGTTGCTGATGCTCATCACATTTGAGCGAAGACCGGAGAG
>JAQFZP010000815.1:0-26395 GCA_034695745.1 Geophilus truncorum | reverse complement strand
CAGTTTCCAAATATTTAACCAATTCACCTAATTTTCCTTTAAAAAACGTTTAATTTAAAAAGCAATTGATTGTTTTAAATCCAACATTTGGCCAGAAATCATTTTAAAATAGGCTTAACCTAACAAGAGTGGTTTGGTAATCTCGTCACCACTGCGAGATTGCGTTTCTCATCGATGCATCGAGGATTGAGGATATGACATGTGTATATTATCATTACTCTACGCTTAAGTTTACCAGTTTATTAATATCTGTATATAATATGATTTCAAGGATAATTTTGGAATTCTAAGGTTAGTTGCAATCCGCATGTAAATCCCATTAGACCTAGCGCTCACCTTTGAAAAGTTGGCATCTATTGAGAATTGAAGAAACAAAATGTCGCCCGCCATTTTATTTACAGTAAAGTGTAGCCCGGTGTGGAAAAAAATCTGACACACACGTCAGATCGCATTTTATTCGTTGCAATTTGACGAAAAAAGACGTTCAAAGTAAGCTCATCGTCCCATCTTATCTCGTTCTCGTTAAATCTCGTTTTTGATCACTTTACAAGAGAAAATATTTTGGTGTTGAAATCTCATAAAAGTTAATCTCAAGACTTTGAAATCCAGTTTTAAAACCCTTTAGACACTTGCACAACACGTATAAAACTTTCTTTGTCTGTTTGTGTATATTTTTAATGAATTTTATCTATGTTTACTTGCACTTGGGTGTTGGTTAATTCGGTTTTGTTTTCTATTTTCACAGATGAGGCCAAGTTAGTTACGTTTTTAATTAATTTATCTGCGCCGTTGGATAAAGCGAAAAAAATCAGTACATTTTTTTGGTAAAATGTAAGTGTTACACGAGTGTTTTATTACGATCATTCGCAAACGTATTTTTTTTAAACGTTTTTCTTCTCTAATTTGACAGTATTAAACCGAAATAGGTTATGGCCATGTCTACAACAAACGCAAGTAGAAAGAATCAAAACCCTCACGGGTTGAAACAGATAGATCTGGATCAGATATGGGGTGATCTACGTGAGGGTATTGAACAAGTTTACAAAAGACAGAGCATGTCTAGACCCAGATATATGGAGCTGTATACGTAAGCTGATTTTTTGTTTTATCTTCCTCTAAAAATAAAAAAAAAATGAAACCATTTGGTTTAATTTGTTTTATAGACATGTGTACGATTATTGCACGAGTGTTCACCAGCCTGGAACTCGTACAGCTTCAACAAAACCTAAGAAAGGTCAACCATCTGGCGGTGCTCAGTTTGTAGGGTTAGAATTATACGAGCGACTTAAAGAATTTCTTAAAAACTATTTAATCAATTTGGAAAAGGTGCGTTTTATAAATTAGATTAGATAAGCGTAAATTGTAGCTTAATTTTTGAATGCGTGTAGGATGGGATAGATCAAATGGATGAAGATGTGCTTAGGTTTTACACCGTCCAGTGGGAAGAATACCAGTTTTCAAGCAAAGTACTCAATGGTGTTTGTTCGTATTTGAATCGGCATTGGGTACGAAGAGAGTGCGATGAGGGCAGAAAGGGAATTTATGAAATTTATCAGGTTTGTGTTGTTACAGGACATTACAAAATCAAAATTAACGTTTTCTTCTTCTTAATTCCAGTTGGCTTTAGTAACTTGGCGAGATTATTTATTTAAACCACTAAATAAACAGGTTTATACTATTAAGAGATTGTTTGTTTTTCGTGTTTTATAATAATTTTTTTATTTTGTAGGTTACAAATGCGGTTTTGAAACTGATAGAACGAGAACGGAATGGAGAAACGATCAACACAAGATTAGTCAGCGGTGTTATGAATTGCTACGTCGAGTTGGGTTTAAACGAAGACGATCCCGGTGCTAAAGGCCAGAATTTGTCCGTTTATAAGGGCTCGTTTGAAAACAACTTTCTTGAAGATACAGAAAGGTTTTACACGCGAGAAAGCATGGATTTTCTTAGGCAAAATCCAGTTACCGAATACATGAAAAAGGTAAAGTGGATAAAATATTAAGTGCAACAACATGATTACTTTAAATTTTTGTTACTAGGCGGAAACGAGACTGATTGAGGAACAGAGACGAGTGCAAGTGTATTTGCACGAGACGACGTTGGAACCGTTGGCAAAGACATGTGAAAAAGTGCTAATTGAAAAGCATTTGGAGATTTTATTGGCCGAGTTTCAGAATCTCTTAAACGACGATAAGAACGAAGGTTGTCAAAAAAAAAAAATTAAATTGTTTTTTTTTTTTTTAAATTTAATAATTACTGTTATCGTTTAGATTTGGGTCGCATGTTCCAGCTGGTGTCGCGCATTCCTGACGGTTTGGGGGAGCTTCGAGGTCTTTTGGAAACGCACATTTATAATCAAGGCCTGACTGCCATTGAAAAATGTGGTGAAGCAGCTCTTAATGTAAGGAACATTTTTCCTTTTTGTAGTAGATGACTTTAAAAATAATTGATTTTATGTTTTGATAGGATCCTAAAATGTACGTGAACACAATCTTAGAAGTACACAAAAAGTACAACGCTCTCGTTTTAACAGCATTTAGTAATGACTCTGGTTTTGTGGCTGCATTAGACAAAGTAATTATATCTATTTTATACATTATTATTATATGTATTAATTAATTTTTTAAATAATTTTAAGGCATGTGGACGGTTCATTAACAATAATGCTGTTACAAAGATGGTGAATACTTCGAGTAAATCGCCAGAGCTACTTGCGAAATACTGTGATTTGCTTTTGAAAAAGAGCTCTAAAAATCCAGAAGAAGCCGAACTTGAAGATACTCTAAATCAAGTTGTGAGTAACAAATTAATGCTAGAAGTCGGATGAATTGATGTTCATTAATATTTTTGTTGTAAATTTCAGATGGTTGTGTTTAAATACATTGAGGATAAAGACGTGTTTCAGAAGTTTTATAGCAAGATGTTAGCAAAACGGCTTGTGCAACACATGTCTGCCAGCGACGACGCAGAAGTCAGTATGATCTCCAAGCTGAAGCAGGCGTGTGGATTCGAGTACACATCTAAACTGCAAAGAATGTTTCGCGACATTGGTGTTAGCAAAGATTTGAATGAGCAGTTTAGGAAGCATCTAGTGAATTCCAATGAACCGTTGGACCTCGACTTCAGCATTCAAGTGCTCAGTTCTGGATCGTGGCCTTTTCAACAGTCATGCACATTTTCATTACCAACTGAGGTGCGTTGTAATTAGTCTGAAGAATGTTGAGGGAATTAATTAGACCGTTTATTTGCAGCTAGAGAGAAGTGTACATAGGTTTTCAACGTTTTATAGTGGTCAGCATAGTGGCCGTAAGTTAAACTGGCTTTATCAGATGTCTAAAGGAGAGCTAGTTACAAACTGTTTCAAGAACAGATATACATTACAGGTAATGACTGCAATAAGTGTTTTATTTAGAGTGTTTTAATTATTTTTAAATTTATTTCTAGGCTTCCACTTTCCAAATGGCCGTGTTATTGCAATATAATACGACTGATAATTTCACCTTGCAGCAAATGCAAGAAAGTACCCAAATTAAATTGGATTTTTTGATCCAAGTCGTGCAGATTTTGTTGAAGTCAAAGTTGCTCGTTTGTGACGATGACGAAAACGATCTGCAACCATCTTCAGTTATTTATCTTTACTTAGGATACAAAAAGTAATCGGTTGAGAAAAAAAATCATTTGTTCTTGTTTCGAATGTTTACTAAACTGATAATTTTTTTTATTTTAACAGTAAGAAACTGAGAGTTAATATTAACGTACCCATGAAAACTGAAATGAAAGTCGAACAAGAGACGACTCACAAACACATTGAAGAAGACCGGAAACTACTGATTCAAGTACGACATAAATTTAATTTTCTTGATTGATTTAGTCTAATTATTATTAATCTCAGGCCGCAATCGTTAGGATCATGAAGATGAGGAAAGTTTTAAAACACCAACAATTATTAGTAGAAGTAATTAATCAACTTTCACCTCGATTTAAGCCCCGCGTGACTGTGATCAAAGTAATTATTATCCTTTACCAGTTTTTTGATTTTGTGGTAATTTTTTTTCTCCTTTTTTAGAAATGTATCGACATTTTGATCGAAAAAGAATACCTAGAAAGAACTGAAGGACAGAAAGACACTTACAGTTACTTAGCGTGAAACTGGGCTTTTATTGTTGTTAATGATACTTCGTTCACTTTTTTTAATTTTAAATGTTAATAAACTACAACTGTACAAAAGAACCAAAAACTGGCTAAACAAATAATGAAGTGTGTTATCTATTATGAAATCAATTTTTTTGGTAAGGAAGATAATGTGTGAAAGTGGATCCGAATTGAACTCACCCAAGAATTAAGTTGTACGCATAATGAAATTAAAAATTCTTTCTTTACAAAAACGTAGTTTGTCATTTTATTATCGAGCGTAACCATAAATACGACGTTTTGTAGACGAATTACCTTATCATCTTATGATTTTTAATCTTGCGAACCGTTAGCGATGAATATTCTTGAACAAGTATGAAAACACGTGTTAAATTATAGACAACTACAGTACAGAGGTCAGAGAGTATAATTTAATTTATTTAGCACTAATCAAAATATACATTTGGTATTTAAAATTTTAAAGAGAACGTAATAAGATATTCAGGTTTAATTCGTGGATCATGTTTGGTTTTGGAAGCCTGCGGTCATCAATTTCATGAAAATTTAATTTTGGTGAACTTTCTGAGACGAAAAATATATTTAGCAGATCCGAACAACTGACATTATTAATTTTAAATACATGAGTTTAAAGTTATGAGTAAACATCAGAAACTAAATTCGGCTGTAATAACTAACTAAAAAAAAAAATAGGAAAGAAAATAACTACCAGCCGAACGGCACTCAATGATGAGGATTTGGTCTTCGGGGACATCACTGATAATTGCTACATCGTGCGGAAGGCGAATAAATCATTGTCGCCCGTAAAACGTCTGAACGAATCAAGAGCAAATGGTGAACATAATTTCAGATACTAGATTTGCCAAAGAAGAAACTTGAGAGTTTAAATAAACCTTTTGACTGATGAGACGAATTCATTTTGATCTGCAAAACTAATCATTTTATCTAACATCCCAAAAGTAAGACGGTATGGTAAGTTATTTTCTTTTATTTTTCTTGAAATTAATGTATGGATTTATTTAAATCCGCATTTGTCGATGAAGCTGACATTTGATGTGCTTACGTGAGTCTAAGCATTAAGAAGAAGAAAAAAAAAATAGGAAATGTAATTTTAAAATGTTAATTTAATAATCTGAAAATAAAATAGTAAAATTACACAATTTTTTCACAGCTTTTATTGAACAAACCATGATTTGAATCAATCTTTAGTTAAGTCGCAGAGTAACTGCAGACACTGAGGATTTATATACATCTCATCTCATCTGACATGGCAGCGAAATGAGGAAACGAGTGAATTTGGGATTTGCAATGTGCAATTATAAAGGAGCGAATGAGGTAGAAGTTCTTGAAGCCTATTGACTTCAAGGCCTACGTAAAATATTAAAAAGATCAAACATTTCGTTGTAATTAAGTTGAACGTTGATATATTGGTCCTCAGTATCTGTCAATATACAAAGAAAAACGCCTATAAACTGCCATCTGACAACTATTTTAGATTTCTGAATATGTGGCAGTCTTGTAGTGTTATATAACATTCAAATAGTCAACATCAAGCACAAAAAAGATACATTTAAGTCTACAAGTAATAACAAAAAAGTAAAATGGCATTGAGCAGTAATGCACTGCCTCCTTATGCCTTCAATACTCAAACATTTTCCAATACAAATATTGTAATCTCCTCCCTCAACCCTTAAAAAAGAAAATGTTCAAAATTATTACATAACTTTCACATTTTCATTTGTATATTATCATCAATAATAATTATAGCAAACAACAAAAATAATCTACATTTTGAGCAGTTAATTAACAAAAAAATCGATTTAATTTAAAAAAGAAAAAAAAAAGAAAAAAAAATTTCTTATAATAATTCTTTAAAATTTACATAAAACATGTACAGCTTAGAAACATTAAGCATAAATTAGTTAATTAATTAAAGGTCTTTCAAATTAGCGATCCATTCACAACCAACTCAATAAACATTACGAGGCAGTGCCATTAAGAAATCGAGCAGAAAAATATCCATCCATTTGGAAACTAGTTCCCTTACCCGTAGAAAGATTCAAACGAACACAGGCTTATTTATTTAATTTTAATAAAGCACCTGCGCAATCTTAATTTGCTGCCAAGATAAAAAAGAGTTGGTTGCTGTGCTGATTTAAGCGGAAAAAACATGTTATTCCACAAACTTCATATTAATTATTATCATTACATTATTACTGTATTATTTTTCAATCTTTTTTTTTTTATTATTTTATTATTAACTTTTAATTTTTTAAAACCCAAGCTTAAGCAAACATTTAAAAAAATTACATTTATTGCTTCATTACACCACCCAATTAATCCATTCACATTAATTAATTGCAACAAACTGTACAACTCCTATATGTTTTGGCAACACATACAACAGTTTTGTTTGATTGATAAAATGAGAAAAACGAACACAAGTTTAAAAGTCTCTTTGCATGTGATCATCTGAATCTTTTAAGTACAACCGACATTCATATTGATATGTTAAATACATTTTGTTGTCTTTTACACAAGAAAGGTAATTAGTTTGGATGCTAAAAGTTGAGTAAATACGACAAAGGAAGAGCAATCTAAATGAGCTCTGGGTCTAATTGAATAATGAATTTAATTAATTCATAGCAATAATAATTGATAATAATAATAACACACGTGGTCAACAAGTCTTTGATAAAGTTCCTACAACACACGAGGTTGTTTTTAAGTCTATAAAATACAAAACACATATACACACAATATTTCTTTCTTTTTTTTGAAAAACCTTAAATACACTTAGTGGAAGCTGCAGAAGCTTAAAGTAGAGATGCGACATAATTTCTCACATTCCAGATTTTTGATAATTAATATAAAGAAATAAAAATAAATTAAAATTAAATTAAAATTAAAATTAAATTAAAATTATTCGAAAACTAGTCTGTACACTTGTACTGTCTCATGAGCAATGTTATTGCCTTTCAAGCTAAAAGGGGATTGTATCTTTAATACAGTTGTGTATATCAAACCACCCACATTTACCTGCGTGGAACTCACTTAACAATCACAGTAGGCATTAACTTTTCACATCCATGACAAAGTTAAATTTTAATGTATAAATAAAATGAAAAATTAGTGTTTTTGCGAGAACTGGAATGAGAGAAATCAATGAGTTATAAAGAAATTTGTTTTCTTAAATATTAGGGGGAGAAGATTTGCATACCAGAATGAAAGACACACACTGACTACCAGTGATATCTGATTGTCACATAATATTTGTGAATCGTGTGCACTGGCAGATGGTTGCCATCCAAGGCAAATCCAAGTTCCAATTTGAGTGGAAGTGCAGCATTTTTACCAAAAAATTTGAAATTTTTATTTCTTTTTTTCTTTCTTGGGTCTTAGAAATTCTCAATTTAGAGTGAGAGAAAAGAGAAAGAGAAAAAACAAACAAAGGGTCTCTGTTCTTGTGGGGGGCACCATCTCCCAAACGCGTATAAAATACCATTCTCTTGCGAGGAAGTCAATGCAAGACGAGTATTAAAAATGGCACGTAATCAACAACTCCTCTTTAAACTTCCGAGTCACGCGATTTTTTATTTTATTTTATTTATTTTTTTTTTAAATTTTTGCATTATACTTGTCGTTGTATTTATCACTTCTTGCAATGGTTACCTCGCGTAATAAGAGAATAATTGAAAAGTCTTTAAGAAATATATATTTCTTTTTTAAGATATGTTTTGTATTTTTCTTCAATGAATCTTTATAATAGTATATATACATAATTATTGAGATACGTTAACATGATTCTTTTTAATATTTCTTTTATGTATGTATTTATTTACTTGTTAAAATTCATCATCAGGAAATTTAATATCAGTGTGGAAGTATTTACAGTTGGGTTTTGTGTCAGATTAGGGAAAATGGCTAAAAGATTTCTTTGGTCTTATTGATTTCGTTTTCATTTAAATTGAGCCTTTGGTATGCTTATACGGGGACAAGGATTTTGATGGAGAAAGATGTAGTATTGCATTTGTAGTATACATTTCTATTTTTTTTTTTTTTTTTTCACTCTACAGTTTATGTAATCACATGAGTTAGCAATTTGTTTAAAAATCAAAATAAACAAAATTGATGTTCAAATTGGGTTTATTTTGATAATTAAATCTAATCAGGTGATAAAGTGACAGCGGAATTAACAGAAGGAGAAAGTAGGTAGAAAGAAAGGGATCAAGAAGTTAGGTACCAGTTAAAAAGCTCTTTAGAGTTCAGCAAAATATATAAAATATAAAAGCCTGAGACAAATCCCTGCGCCAAATTGATAAGTTTTTTTCAACAGTGTATTATCAGTAGTAATAATGGCTGAAATTTTCCAAATGTATACATATATTTAACTTTTATATATATATATATATAGATATATGTTTAAATGTATATGTGTTTCTAAATTACAGTCTCAGCACCTATACTCGCTTTATGTAAAATGAAAAATAATAGTATTTTCTAATATTGTAGACAAAGCCCTCAGTTGGGTGAACGAAAGACAACATATAATACCCTGTTGTAATATACTTTGCATAAATACAAATCATTTTAATACTACTTAATTAAGATGAGCTCCTGCTGTTTTTGTCCCAATATAAGGCTTCATATTTTCTTTCTCTTTTTTCCGTTTTCCTTAATAGTACTTTTATTTATTTTATTTATATTTTTCCATTTTCCACCACTGACTTCTTTGAGTCATGCGTAAAAATTGCAATTAATTACCAAGAGATTCTTACTGCTTAAAAATGCTGCGAATGATTTTTTTGTTTTTTTCTGCATTTGCTACATAATTAAATAACTTAATTAAATTTCTCTTTTTTTTTGGTTTTTTTTCTTTCTTCGAATTTAACTTTCAAAATAAACATTTTAATAATTTTTTTTTTGTTTTTTTTTGTGATCATGACTCATTTTTGATATTTTATATCCCCAAAAATAAATGCTTTTCACACACTTCTGTCAGGAAAAGCAGACCTCAATTACAAATCCACCTGATTGTTAGATCAAGTTAGTAAAACATAAATTAAAAAGCAAACTCAATATGAAAATAAAAATAATATTAATAATAACATATAATAATAAAATTTAACAAAAAATTTAAACAAAAAAAATTTCAAACAACTTTTTGTAATTCTCTTTTAAGTCCCTGATTTTCATTTCTTTTTCGTTAATAATGCACGATAAAAATGCTGTTTAGAATAAAAGAATCAGTTTTTCTTCTTTTGGTCGTTGATAGTAAAATAACCAATTAAAGATTACGTTATTTTAATCCATAGAAGTAACGTGTGCTGCATCGTCAAGAAACCAGCCTCTGCTTTTATTTGATTTTAATTTCCTTTATGCGGCAGACCATCAAATCTTGCAGTTATGAGCAGAATGTTCTTAGGATTTGATTATATTAAACACCACACCACACATTTAAAAACTAACTCTAAATCTTTTATCTACAAATGGTAAAATTCCTTATAATTTATATTCAATTTTTTATTTTTTTTTTTAATTTGAAATTTTACTACTCTTTGTTTTTAGATAAACGAAATCCTGTTGTAATGTTAGTTGAGCAGTTCCGTCTACTCCTCACTTATTATTCCACAGTAATTAATTCACTAATTAATCTTGCAGAAAAAAAATATTTTCCCTTTGTCTAATTTTGTGCGCAATTTTTTTTTTTTTTTTCTGGTTTTTAAAGGAAAACTTTTCGACATTGCACTGAACGTTACAGGTGTGCGAGTCAATCTCACACAAAGACATGATATTAGCACCTTAATAGATCAAGAAGTTGAAATAAATACTTAGAAACTGCTAATTCCTCCAAAGTGCACCAGAGAATTCCTGTTCGTAATAAATTTCATATATTTTCCTATTTACATTATTTACACTAAAAAATTCAAAAGCTGGAGCTTCAATATACACAAATGCGCTTATAAATGAACACTTAATAAGCAAATGCAGCAATAAATTAACAATTAGGATATAGAATTTTTTTTGTAATTTTTTACGTAAAAGATATTTTTGAATTTTTTTTCTTTTTGTACCGTGAACAAAAGTTCGATTTAAATTTGGCACAATGTTACCCACTTAGTAGTAAGTATATACCTCTAGTTAAAAGCCAAGAAAAAATTTGTACTTGATCTCATTTTTTTGCGTGTTAAAAATATTAGCTTCAAAAAATGGTAGTCATATATATCATTATGAAAAAACACATCCACATTATCCATTTACAATACCCTTAAACATCTTAAATAGATAGAAGTATAAATTGATCAGAAAATATCCAGTATATCTGACATGAGTAAAATCCACTACTATAATACAATATTATTTACAATACACTGTCAACACTAGTGAAATATAAGTTTATACAATAATTAAAAAAAATCAACAATTGATAGAGCATTTCCATTCAGACAACATGACTACACAGGTAAATGTATATTTTTTTATACACAATCTTTTTCTTTTTTTTTATCTTAAAGAGATATATATGTGAATATGATGGTATAAGTGCAGTTTATCCATTCAGAACTATGTATTAAGTGCATTTTAAGTCAAAAATGAATGAATATGCATAAGTCTTTTTTTCCCAAATTGCATAGTAAGTACCAACATCCTGCCGTCACGACGCTAAAACACAAAAAGGGTTGTTTTTTTTTTTTTTTGTTGACAAACCTTAGTTAAAAAGCAGAGACTGATTTCAAGGACAATCGATTTCTTTTTTTGCTGTTTTTATTTTTTTATATATATTTATTTAATTTTGAGTTTCTTCTGATTTCGACACACAAATTGAAAATGCATCTTTACGTAGTAATTTTTGCGAAATGAAATGAAAATAGCACACGTTACCCTACAGAAGGTCAGGTGGAAGTTCTAGTCGCAGGTGTGGGATCCGTAGTCGGGTTGTTGGGAGGGGAGGGGAAGAGCAGTTCTCTCAGCTGTGGCCCAACCATCCTGAGGCAGCTAACCTGTGGAAGGAAAGGAAACGTTCCACTTGCTTGAGAGTCATAACGCAATAAAATTGTATGTAATCACTACACTTTTATTTGGTTTTAGCTTACGTCAGAGAATGAAAAATTCGTTTGGATTAAAAGAAAGAGTATGACTGAAAATAAAAGGAGGATAATAAGGATGAATTATTGTAGATCGCATTGGGAAAAAAATTTCTATTTTTATCTTTGGGAGTTTAAAGATGAAAAAAATGTATTTTTTTATTTTATTTTTTTTTTTAAAGGAAAAATAAAAAGAGCACTTTTTTTTAGACGACGTGAGGAAACATTTATATATATATAAAGAATGCTAAATCTGGATCTCAAAAATACAAAAAAAAATTTTGTTTGCATAATTTATTTGGTAGTTTAATTAATGAAACAAATTTTTTTGTATATTTCTGTCATTATTATTTAATGTCGAATGAAATCAACGATAAAAATTCACTGTATATATGAGATTGAAATGAAACGTGCATCAGTAAGTACTGTTTAGATTTATTGAACCACAAGGAAATAATCTAAAAAAAAAAACACAAAAATTAATCCAAATTTTGCTGTACCAATACAGCGACAATGATAAGAATGTCTGGGTGAATGTGAATAATTAAAAGCAGTAAAATATTTATGAATTAATAATAATAATATAATCCACTTTAATGCTTCACTAAATCACCCATACATTACAGTAAGAAAATTCTACACCAGTCAAACAAATATTTTTTCAAATTCCAAAATATAGAAACTGTCCTACACAGCAGAGATATTTGACACAAAAAATATTCAAATTCTTTCACTAATTTTCATTTCATCATAATCAAGAAATTGAAAATCTAAACTTTAATTCTTAAAAAAAAAAAATTCATAGTTATGTTTGCTTATATCACTCCTTGAAGTCAATGAGCAGTGGCTTTGATGTAATTAGGGGCAGTCAAATAACTATAGTAGCTCACGCCACTCGGATCTGTGGATATCCTATAAAGATAAGAGCATATATAGGGGGATAAAAGTCTGCAATTGCAGTAAAGGTAATTTTTTTGTATTTTTTTCAATTTTTTTTGGTGACCACATCATGACTGCTTGACATACATCGCAGTGAAAATTCGAGCAATGTGCAAAACAAATATTCGGAGTGTTAACATTCTTGTGTAAGCCATTATTAGAAGATGATATTCTAATACTGAAACAATTTTTTTCTACAAGACCGATCAGTTTTACCAACCACTGAGAAAAGTATAAAGTTACTCGAGAATTATGAACTGGGCAGGACCATGAACATATAACAAGCGTGTATTCTATATAATTGAGTATAAGAGCCAGCAAATACAATTCACTTTTTCTCAAATGTTATTAATTTTTTTCATAATATTATACGAATAATTATAATAATACTATTTATATGTATGTATACGGTATATACATTTACAAGGACATAGAAAAATTAACTTCTCAAATTTCTTAACCCCACTGAGCACATCTGATTATTGCTTTTTTATTATTCAAAACAAAATGATCAAAATTCAAATTACTTTTCATGTATTATTGCAGACGACCATTAATTTTTATTACGACAATTTTTGGTATCCAAAAAAATTATAACAATGATAATAATAATTGAAAATATATGGATTAAAAAATAAACAAGAAAAAAATGGAAGTTATAGGAATGATGGTGTGTTCGATTCAACTATTCCATCAAGGAACATTTTTCTTTTGATTCGTTATTCTAACTTTGTGACTGTGTCCAAAAAATTCGTGTTCATCTTTATTTTTAAGATTGCACATTGGAAAATTAATCGCTGATCATGAATTAGTAAATACTGTTAATTAATAATTCTATTTCTTAGAAAATTAAAGCTTAGTAAAATGATGCTCCTCATTAAGCAATGGTAATGACGATGATCAAACATTGATTGCTTCATTACCGTAATTCTGGTTAATTTCATTAAGAGCACAATAAAAAAATAATAATTAAAAAAAAAAAAAAAAAAACAGTAACAATTTTTTTTTAGTTTCACAATATTTTTTAATTTTTTTATTCTTAAAAATAATTAAAAACCTTTTACTCAAGTGCAATAATGAGCAAATGTATTCTTTTCGTGCTCACAAGCATGTTTTTTGAATTAAAAAATCTATTTGAATAACATGCAATGATCCTAACTACTGTAGAGCATTTCAATAAACTGTAAGAAAATAGTTTCTGAGCACAAACATTTGTTTTAGAAAAGAAAAGAAAATTAAAAATATATAAATAAACCAATCGCATGCAATGAAAAAAAATTCGGTCAATTAATTCTGCCATTTTCTTTTACTTATTAAAAAATAAAATGCAATATGCATAGACAAATTTTTTCATTATTTTATTTGGTAATTAAAAAAAAAAATTTTCGTTAATAAAAAGGGAAATAATGTATTAATCCTGTGTAACATCATCTGCCTCAAGATCTTGTCACTGAGGTAGGTTACATGGTCCTGACCAGAGGATTAGGAAAAAAAATTATTTCTACAGTAAGAATATATCCACGCACGCCACACCAGTGTTACAGAAGATATCAAATACAAAGTTGAGCTAAAAGGATAACCATTGACGTAGTTATGTTATGTGAACAACAAAAAACAAAAAAAATCTTCTAGTTTTATAACTACATAAAAATGACATCACAAGAGTTTATTATTTTAATTTTTTTTTTTTAATAGTCAGATTGACTAATTAAAAAAAAGTTTAACCCAACTCTTGTAGTGATATGTGTCAAAAAACCTGTACAGAGTGAACACAAGTTTACAAATTGGTTGCGAACAACATTCTGGAATAAAATTAAATTAACTTAAAGAAAGAAAAAAAAAAATAAAAGAAAAAAAATAAAATATTTTTCCTTTTAAGTAATTAATCTTGTACAAATTCATGAAAATAACTACATTAATGCACTATTAGAAACTTAATACTTGAAAATATTTATTTAAAAAAAAAATTAACATTTTTTTTTCCACTTGATGTTTGATGTAAAGTCTAATTTAAAAAAAAAGTTGCAAAAAAATTAATTTTTACAATCCATTATTTTCTACATTATTATTACAATAGTAAACCTTGGACCAAAACATTCAATGCTATTTTACAAATCACCTTGTCAGAACCATTATCGTTTCAATATTCTAGACACCTTAAGGAATTAATTTTGTACAACTGATTATACTAAATATTACCATTTCATACTTCGTTAATATAGAAACAAAAAAAATGTTAAAAGTAAAAATAAAAATAGAAAAAAAAAATAAAATAAAGGAAAAAAATAGAAGATAAACCACAAGTGACTCGCACCACGTATTCATAATCAGAAGACAGTGGCGCATACGAGCCCTTTTCTAATCCTATCGCTTTATTCTAAACTTCCGGTGGTCGACTTGTACTCGTTAATTTTCTTTAATAGGGAGCAAACTTGTTCCGCTCTGATTTCTTAGTCCCGTTTTGCGTTGTGGCCCCACCCCTCATTTTGGCCTGGAAGTTGGTGTTTTTTCGGGTCTGGGAGATGTCGCTGAGGTTAAAGAGGGCAGACGTGGCCGCAGCCCCCAGCCCAAGAAGTGGTGCCGGTTTGATGAGCTGACTCAAGGGGATGGCCAGGGGGCTGGGACTAGTGGTCAAGGTCGATGTCAGATTGGCTGAGGTCGTGGGGGTCGAATTCGGGTCAAGGGAAGTCAGGTTCTTATGCAGTTCCATGCTGCGGAGAGAAGGGAGAGGGAAAAATTGGATTAGACAGGATACTGCATGGAAAATGGAGTGAGTTCACCTGACTGGCTTTTTGATTTGGCAAATTTACAAACACATCAAAGGGCGAGTCTTGTGATCACACCAAAAAACATGCAGGCAGGTGATTGGTATATTGGATTTCGGGAGACGTCTTATATCTTTTTACAGCATGTGCATGAATTGCTTTTTTATTTTTTTTAAATTATTATTAATCAATTTTATTTTTTAATTTTCTTTCGTTTTTAAATTGACAAACCAGTGTTAAAATGCCACAAGCGTCCCCAGCGAATTAAGTCCGTTTTAATTGCCAGTTTCGAAAATCGCATTTCCTTTCCAATTAGAAAAGCCAAATTTAAAAACTAAAAAATATTTTCTTTTTAATTTTTTTGATATCCAAAAACTGGATGATAGAAGTTAATTATTTTTCTCTCTTGAAAATTGATTTTCAAAACCGGCTAGCACAAACACCATGCACATCTGCCCGGAAAAAATATTTTGTAGTTTTTCTTTTTCCTTGCTACAGACAAGATTACGAAAGCCAAATGTGCTGCTTAATCAAAGAAACAATACTCTATCTTAGCGACTAAAATGAGAGTGCAAGATATATAATAAATATATATATAAAAATACAAGAGTGGAAACAAAGAAGCAGATCGGTATATACCCTACTACTGTCATTCCAAATGACCTGCTGCACTCGGCCGATTTAATCACCCATTTAATTTACATAGGAATTTCAAAACTATTTTTATAATTTCAAATTTAAAAAAAGAAAAATTACCAAATTAGTCCCGACTGCCGAGTGCAGATGGTCAATTAGATGATAAAGCATTTCAGGCTAGCACATTTAAATAAATTTTAATTAATAATTTACATTCTTCACAATTAAATTTCAATATTTTCAATTTCGATCATCGCGATGTTCAATGATAGCCTGAAATTATTCAACTACCAGTGCTGGACTATTCGAACAAACATGTCATTGCATACCTTTTCTTTTATAGCAATTATTATTTCTTATTTTACTGTTATTTTAGTCAATAACCAAGTAGATAAAGGGTAAATGGTACTTTAACGCCACTAGAAAAATTGAGCAGTAGCCAAAACAAGCTCGTGTTATGTCCTTCCTGATGTACGCAAGAGAGCACAAGACCCGTTCTGCCGTCTGCTAGCATTTACATTTCAAACATGTTTTGCAAATGTTAGCCAAGCAAATGTAGGGAAAAATTAAGACACAAAGTTCAAAGCCCAGCACTGTTGTCAATACACAGCGTGGGTAAGCGTAAAAATAGCAATAATAATTGTAATAATAATAATAATAATAAAAAATATAATTGTATTATACTTAACACTAATCAATACTAATAAAATTACAATAAATTATGCTGTAAAAAAAAAAGTAATAATAAAAAAAAAAGAAATAAACAAAAAGAAAAAAAATAGAAAAAAAAAATAGTAAACGAAACGAAAAACGTAACCACCCATCATACATTGATTAAGTCTGCAGTTAAAATGTTAAAAACCTGTATGTGCTGATTGAAGAATAAACTACAGCTCAAAAGGAACATGCTGCTGAGCTTCTTCGCAGGCAGAACAAGCACTGAATAACTACACAATTTGAGTTACACATACTCCAGTACTAAAACTGCCAGATGGGTTTTGTTTACACAGATAAAATTCTATCAATTCATAGTTTCAGCTTCGATGTTAAAGATTCTCATCTAAAACTAAAATAAACGAAAATTTTAAAGGGAAAAAAAAAAGTCAAAATTGTCGTTTGTCTTAGTTTTAGATTTAATTTTCAAATCAGTGTCGTCAATTACCAGCAATTTTTCAATGAATCACCGCTAGCTGGTCATTTGTTTAATGTGTTTGTCTTGCAATTGTCTCCCAGTTTTAAATTGCTCCAAGCTCGACATCTGTATTTCGAGTCCGGTGGGCAAACTCATTAAAAACCAATGAAGAGCCAAAGTAGATTAATTGAAAAAGTGCATGGTAATCGTCCGCGAGTCCGATTAAATGTTAAACAAAGCAATTGATGTCCAGTTAAGTAGACGTGTTAAATGGCTTGAAATTTTTAAACTCGGCCGGATTAAAAATGAAATATTTACATCACAACTGAAACTACGAATTCAGAGATTTCAAATTTCTATTCATGCCATATACACAGACAGCAAGGGAAGTGCAAATCTCGAAGTATCGATTTTTTTTAACCATTTAATTTCCTCTAAAAAAAGACTTTTAAAAATTAAAAAAAAAAAAAAAAAAAATATCATTGTTCATATTTACAAAACAAGTTCAGCTTCATCAAAACATGCAATTAAAAAAGTTTTTTTTTCCGACTGCCAATTAAAGAGGAAACTTTCTAAAAAACAGAATACCGAAAAACAATAAAGAAAAATAGAGGTATGTTTTGGAATTACTTCACAGTTTGAACAACAAAACATACAAAATTCAAAGAAGCGGATGAAAGAAAATTTAAGAGAAAATTAGGAAAAACATATACAAAAGGGAAAAAAAAAATTAAATCAAGCTTGTCTTGTGCGCACAATGCAAAATTAAAGAAAAAGCCAAGTTAGTTTTCTTTTTTTAATTTATATTTTTTAAGGACAAAAGGAATATGGAGGTGAAGGAAAATGTGTAAGGAGGATTGGATCCAGAGACTTTTGAGGAGTGTCTGGATAGTTTCCACTTCTGGCAAAAATGAAGGGTTGAGTTTGAGGAGCGGATAAGATGTATCCGAGGGATAGGGCCAATCTAACAACAACAACAATCATTACACTTACCCTTGGTGTCAGTTAGAACAGCAACTGTCACTTAAAACTCCTAACCTGGCTTATTGTACATAACTCAAAGCTTACAATTCAAAACATAATGCTCGATTTGTTTACTAAAATACACAATTTTTTCGTCTTTTTAAACTGTAGCCTCCCTGTGATAGTGCGTAACGGAAAACGAAAAACAAGACACAAAAACCAAAACCAAACACCTACCAGGTAACGAATTTCATTTTTTTTTTTTTTTTTGTGTGTTAAGAGAATAGAAATGTCACTCACCTCGTGTTAATGAGGTATTGCGCCATGCTGATTGCCTCTGGGGTGCCAGTGATTGTAACTGAGCGGTCTTTGGAACCTTCTTCAGAGTTGGAAATCTTTATAGTGGCACCTGAGATCTGTCTGTAATTTATAAGAAAAAGAAAAAAAAAAAAAGAAAAAGAAAAGAAACGGAAAGGAAAGAGGGAAAAAAAAAACAAAAAAAAAACCAGAAAATAATATAGAAAAAAACATCATGCAATTTTTTTTACCGCAATTTAGTGTTGCAAGTCTCACCTTATTTCATTGATTTTGGCCCCGCCTTTGCCAATTATGCAACCTATAAGGTCATTAGGTATTGTCATTTCATGAGTTTGAGTCTGTGTGTTGCTTAACGTTCCAGGCCTGGCAAAGTTATTTGTCGCAGCCATTGCAGCAATTGCTGTCAAATGAACAGATAAATTAGAGAATTAGTACGGAATCGCACGTCCTTAAACTGGAACTGCAGGTACGAGCTTCATTTACATTAATAAACATCGATTTTATAAGTTAGCTAATGCAAACGTAGCGCGTACTTTAAATTCAGTATGGTTTCATTTGCATTTAAAATCCGTAAATTTTTATTCTGATTGCGTAAACAGCAATTCCAGATGAATTTAAATTATGCATTTTTTTTCTCCTTCTTAAAGAGCGCAGGTAATAAAAATAATAAAAATGAAACGCTGCGTCAAAAAGCAAATCGGGTAAAATACATCGTACTTAAAATTTAACGAATTTTAAAATTAGCGCCTCTTTACGAGTGTGAACCGGTAATAATCACCTTGAGGTGTTAACGCCGCAGCTGTTAAATTATGTCCAGGGATTATAGGCGTGTGCTGCAGTGCGAGTTGATGAAGCTTTGTCAGCTGTTAATAAGATAAAAGAAAAAAGTGTGTGTTTGATTATTAAGATGTTTCTCGATCAGTTGTAAATGAGAGGTAGTAAAAAAAATTATTTACGCTCACATCTGGATGAGGAATTGCATACTGGCCCTGGATTGTGTATGCCTGACCCCCTGCGAAGATCACTGGTGGCATTGCTGGCTTTGGACGGTATGGGATTGTAGCCCCCTTCGGCGGGGACTGAAATAGTCATCAAAGAATATTCTCATTATTTTACGACCGTTTAGTTGCAAAGCGAGAAAAATAAATAAAGAACTCGGGGTCTTATTTAAGCTTCACGCTTGCGGCAATTTAAAAGCAAAAAAAAAAGTAAAGAGAGATGAATTCCGAATCTGTTTCTTATGATTGCTGAAATTTCAGAAGCAACATATGGCTCGAAAAATTCAATTTCGCCGTGTTAAACAACGAGATTCTTATTTAAAAAGCCCATCTGTATTCAATGAACACGTGGATATCGTAAAGTACAATTCCTTTTTGCATCACATTAGAATAAACCGGCAACTTAGTCGAAATTGCCTACCTCAAGCATTACACAACAGATGTGGTAGATGCACTGCGTAATCGCATCAGACGTTCCTGAAATAGTGACCGCTCTCTCCGTCGAATTAGGTAACATTTCACTAGCCACCTGAATGGCGGCTCCGGTTACCTGCAAACCAAACCGTTTTAAATCCATTTGCTAATCCTACCTTTAAGAAAATGTCATCTTACCTCTCTGATTTCCTTAATCTTCGACCCTCCCTTTCCAATGAGTGACCCGCACTGACTAGCAGGTACAATGAGGCGTAATGTGATTGGCGGTTTTGGCACATTACCACTGTTTGATGTGTACTGCAAATCCTGTAATAACAAACGAGGAAAGAAAGAAAAGAAAGAAGAAAAAAAACAAAAAAACACGGGTCAATTAGAATGGAGAATAAATGTGATGGTTGGGGGAATTGGGGGAAATTTCATGTTAGGTGTTGATGTTACCCATCGGTGCCCTTACATTAGGGTGATACAGTCCTACCTCTTCAAACTTCTTGCAGATAAGTGAGAAAGCTTTAAATATGGCATCTGTAGGTCCTGTGACCGTAACGATACGTTCCGGACAAGAGCCATCTGATATGTTGATTTTGGCACCGCTCTGCAACAAGACATCATATAACAAATCGAGATAATTTTTTTTGATCCCAAACATGTGTGGCAAGGGAGGAAACAAAGCGAAAACATCGCGCATCTCCGCACATGTTCGACATATGCAAAGATGTATTTATATTCTAATTAGTCATAGGAAAATCATCTCCGTGACTATTTTAGATGCATTAATCAAAAATAAAATTGAAAAAAAAAAACTTACTTCTTCACGGAATTTCTTTATATTATCTCCTTTCTAAAATGAATAAAATGGAAAATATGTATTTTTAAGAAAGTTATATACATAGATATTGATTTTTACCTTCCCAATTATGCTTCCAACTTCCTATAAACATGAAAAAAAAAAAAAAAGAAAAGAAAAAAAAAAACCATTAAAATTCTGAAATTCAAAACATTTTTGTGTTTGAAATTGTCAACAGCTATCAGCTATTGACATCAAAAGCAGAGCTATAATTACGACACTTGCATCAATCTCATGACGCAATTACATTAAAACAGAATAGCAAAAAAAAATATAAAAAATAAATAATAAAAAAAAAAAAAAAAAAGTCCCATCTTACACAGCCTAATTTGCAATCCCAATTTAAGTTCCTGGTGCTAAATTTATCTATCAGTTATGCATTTGACAGACAAGGAAATTACGTCATTTAATGGATCACAACTCATTTAACGCCGAACTCTAGAGGAAACTGCACTTTAAAATTTCAACGTCATTGACAGACGTTACATAATTTCAACATTCAGTCTGCTATGGTTTGCAGGTGCGAATCGAAACATTAAAAGGTACCAATTTAAAAATACTGGACAACACATAAAGGTGGCAGAAGGGTTAAAATTTTCACAGAAAAAAAAAAAAAAACAACAACAATTAAAAAAAAGCAAATATAAAAATAAAAAAAGAAATAGTGCAAAACAAGGCCACAGACAAAAGGGTAGCCAAGTTGTTAATCTATTTTACTTTTTTTTTTAACTTTAAGAAGAGAAAAGTTTTAGAAGCAGTTAAGTTTTATAGCATGCTTAAGATAAGTCTACCACAAATAAAGTTTAAAAAAAAAAAAAAAAAAGAAATTGAAAGTTTAAGTTGTGTAGAAACGGATATTAAAAACCTACCTTTCCCTGCATAATCAACCTGATAGTTAAGGTGACTGAGGGACCGTCGTTGGGCAAGGACTTAGTTTCTATAGATGCCATGGCCAGGTACCACAAGATTTGACGCTATGGGCTTGTGGGCAGACGGGCAGATGGGCGAATCGTGGGGGTAGATGGAGGAACGCAAAAACGCAACGCAGAAGTGACCGAAAAATCACAGGAGTTGAGCTAGGATTGGAATATAAAGATAAAATAAAATAAATAAAACGAAAATTACAAACTAAACAAAAAAAAGTAAGTAAATTGAGGAGGAGATCGTGAGCAAGACGTAATAAAAAAAGATCCGTGAGATGCAAAAACTTGGTATTAATGAACATTGGTTGTTGGATCAGATAAACGGGAAGACAAAAATGGTGGTTGCTCGGTTGTGTGTTGACTGGTGGGGGGAACACTTGCTCACACGGTTTGTCAGGAGGATGGATCTGGGACTTAAAGCCATGTAATCTCCAAGCACTCAGGCTAGCTAGCCCATACAAAGTGGAGAAGAAAGGCACCTTGTCTACCCTAGCAGAATGAAAACGGCCAATTAATCGGAAACGAAAAGACTGAAAAAATTCCGCATCGTTATCGATGCGTCCGATAATGAAACTGACGAAAATAACATTTTTCATCTCCAATCTTCGTCCATTAGAAATGCATCAGCAGATTCCTTACAAGTCCTCATCCAACCAGGTTTACAACGTGCAGCCACCTGGGTAGCCCATTAAAACCATACAAATGGCACCACAGTAATTAATTACTGTAAGGGCTACTTTTCATCTGATCCAAATTTACAACGACCAAAAAAAAAAAAAAAATAAATAAATAAATAAATAAATAAATAAATAAATAAAAAATAAAATAAAAATTCAAGAAAAAAAATTTAAAATTAATGAGCCGCAGTCACTTACGTCGATCAACACGCGAGAAAAAAAAGGAGAATAAACGATAAGCCCCTGTCGGTACTTACTTATAGCACTCTCGGATCAACCCCAGCGAGCCGCCAGCGCCTGGTGCAGAGGCGCGAGCGCCAAATGCTGATGCGTGCGACCAGCCGCGTGTTGGCGACTAGCGACACCATTTACGCCAAACTGAAATTCGCTCACAACGACTATAATAGTTGTCTTCATTTGGCAACAAGCGGCGCTTGACGGGACCCCCTTTTTCTCACTTTGCCAACTTGTTTCGTACTTGTCACCACTCCGCCACAAAACACCACATTCACTGATGAAAGAAATGGTAATTGTCAAGTCTTTTATTGCTACTTGTTGGCTTTTATAACACCACTATAGAAAAAAAAAAAAAGTAGCTCACGATCGTTTTATTCCTCACTATTTGCCATGTAACGAGAAAAAACCTCGAATCTCCCACCAACCACCACCCCCAAGAAAAAAATTCGGAAAAATATTTTTAAACTCACATATGATGTGTAATTAAATTTTTTTCCCACACGATCCGTATTATGTGCACCTGTTAATGTGGCACAATTGCAGCGCTCTTCGCAGTTGCTCAATTGGAAACTGCTTTGACCTTCATCATTAAACGATTGCAGCTGTAATATTTATATTTCCCATTTCGTTTCGTTCCTGTTCTTATGACACCGACCCGAGTTACTACCCCTGTCGACTCTGCGATTAAAACACACTCGATCAATCAGTGCACGAATCTTTAAGCCGATTCGACTATTAAAAAGTTAGCGTGTTTGCTTCCCAAATTAAATTATTTCTCATATTTAGAAACGCCTGGCTGTGCGCCAGTTCGTAATAGCTGTTTTCCTACCGATTTCCCGTGCACGGGGGTGCGAAATTTACACTTTTACACGCTTGTAAATTAGTCCGAGCAGACAGGTTTTGAAGGGACAAATCAACTTTTATTCTCTCGCTCACTAAATCCGAAATAAATCTGGGCAAAATGCAAAACGACTCGGGAGTTGAAAAAAAACAACTACCGTATTGATCTATTTTCGACTTGACAACTCGCAAACAAACACGAATCGGTCTTAAAAGCAACAATTTCAGTTTAAACTCGTTCTCTCCCGCGGCCGCGGTCGCTCGAGACCAGACACGGAGGAATGGCATTTCTTAGCCGAAAAATAAATTCCTCGTGCTGTGAAACAAAATACTAGACCGGGATTGCAGCGGCTTACAAAGGGCCTGGGCACAATGGAAACGCAAGTAGGCCCTGAATTTGAGCCCAAATATAGCGCAAATTGCAAACTCTGCTCCCGGTATCGCTAATAAAATAATGAAGATTGACAAGCAATGAAATTAAATTGAAACTTTAAATAAATTAAAAAAAAGGGGCCACACTCGAGTTTCACTTCCAGCTTTCCTTTTTTTTTTTTTTTCTGGAAGCTAAGAATGTGCTAAAAATATGCATTGTGGGAATTTTTTAATTATTCCTGATTTAACTGATTGATCGATCGATTAAAGAGTATGAACTGACACGTGATTCGTTGCGAAATGACTCGGTGATTAATTCCACCAGTTGTGTACTTTACCCCATCTCGAATAACAAAAAAATAGCAATAAAGATAACGGGTCGGTGATTGATACTTAACAGTAACAAAAGTGCGATAAATCAACTGAAACAGAATCGGTAAATATGATAACAGGAAGACATTAAATGACAGTTAACATCCGAAATCAATAACCAGATTTCTATGCATTTTTTGCATTTTACCTAATTAACTCGCAGCACTGTTCAAATCAGTGCACTGCGATAAAACTGACGATTTTCGTCCACACACATACCAGAGAAAAATCGTAATCTCGCAGGGACACGAACCTTCGCTAGGGCCACCTATCGAATTTCCTGTTTACTCAATTTCCTGACACAACAAATTGGGAACGATTTTCGTCTCGGGAAGCCGAAAGCGGCTAAATTAATCTTATAACCGCATTTTTAAGAGTATGGTAATTATGATTTTAAACCAAGATAAAACATTACAAGATTTATGTTGACAGCTGTTTTTTTAAAGGAAAGAAATGACTCAATTTACCTTTTTTTTTGTTTTTAGACTTAAAAAAATTGACAAATAAATTTAAAAAAAAAAATTACCAGTTTATACTTACATTGATGTATCAATCCTATGGCAACACCTCTTGCAAAACGCCTATTTGTTATATCCTGCAAATAAATTGCATTTAAATGAGACTAATTTAAATTTAATCCTTCTAAAAAATTAAAAAAATAGAAATATGAATGGAAAATTTATTAATAGATTATCATAAACTATCATCAAGATTGAGTTTTATGTTGTAAGCAAAAAGAAAAAAAAACAAAAAAAACCAGTTTCCTCTCTACTATTTGACAACCTTCAATTTTAGCACAACACACGACTTTTTTTACTCCCTACTCCTTTGAAATTTTTATCTAAAATTTATATTAAAAAAAAAAAAAAAAAAAATTCAACTTGAAATGAAATTAGTTTCAACTAAAATTCCCTTATCAATGCTGATTTTGCATCTATTATTCATTCTCCCTCCCAGGCCCATTTCCATGGCAATTTTTAAAGTTAAAAAATTTAAAGCAGGAGATGGCGAAGTATGTAATTTAATGCCGTTTCACGTGCAGCAGCAAAGCAAGCACAAGTGATAATAAAATAAAGGCATGTCAGGTTAAAATTAAGGAGTAAAAAAAAGCGAAGGGGGATGTGATACTGTATTGACTTGGCTAAAAAGATAAGAATAGCTTTGGTGCCCAGTTCAGTTCAACAGCATTCCGTCACAAATCATGTGCTTTGTGCTATTCTGGTAGCAAAGTGCGACAGCCAGTTACCCCACATAAGAAAAGAAGAAAAAAAGAATACAGCTATTGTCAACTTGAACTGGTTTTGTACAATCATTAAATAATAAAATATTACTAAGCAACGACAACTTGAATTTTCATCGATTTTTACCACGTTCAAGTTGCAGAGCAAATACACGGCGTTTATTTACTCGCAGATTAGATATTTTCAGGCAAACCAAGAAAAATAAGAAAATAAACAATTGAAGATAAGTTTTCAAATAAACGCTTTTAAAATCTGTTTTTCCATATTTTTTTTTTTAATATGTGGTAATCTTTTTTTTTTAAATCTCAGTTTAAAAACATTGTAAACACCATTTTCACTGCACAATTTTTTCCCTTCTGATAAAAACTATGTATTTGAAGGTCAAGTTGAAAATTCAACACGTTTTACCAGCTCTTTTTCCCTCCCGACATACTTTAAGGTTTAATAGGCTTTAATTTTTTTTTTTTTTTTTTACCTTAACCTTACATGCAAACGAGTATTTGTTTAAAAATAAGTTCAAATTGAATTCCAACACTGGAAATCTCGTAGCAAATTGAACGAGATTTGATTTCAATCAATTGTTAGCAATTGTACGATTACGTAAGTGTAAAAGGCAAGATTTGTCAACTAGAAAAACGTGTAGTTTAAGAGTACAATAAAAATAACGAGACACTTTAACTACACTCACAAGAACGACACATAAACGAAAGCAGTAAGCAAACTTAGGATTAGGTAAATAAACACAAGAGTTAAGGTGTTTAGAGGCTAAAATGCACACAGATTATACCGGGTGATTGGCTCCATTATGCTCTTAGAGTAGAAAAACTACATTTCGCACTGCTGCCATCTCAGCTCAGCGCTATGCAAAGCATTTTTACGCTGGGGTCGCACCACCGAATGTCGACTAAGTATTTTTAATTGTCTTGCAAGTGGGCACCGGTTAGTCCTGCTAGTGCGAAAAATTAGCGTGAACCCTCCAATCAATGCCCGACAGAGATAATGGAGGGGAAAAAAACAGAACGAAAGGCAGCGGCGGACGCCACGCTAACAAACGGTAGCAAACGGCACGGGCAGAGCAGAGTGCGAAAGAAGAAGAAAAAAAAAGGAAAAATCCGCCACTGAGAAACACGGGCGATGACGGCACACGTAAGCGGAAAAGCGAGCCACTGCCGCTACACATACACAACCACAACCACAGCCACAGCCACAGCCACAGCCACAGCGCAGGCAAACAGCCAGAGCCAGGTACCAAACACACAATGGACGCAAGGCAAAAGCACAGGCTGGGTCAGTCGAGAGAATAGGCCTACGGTGACGAACTCAATTGGTGGTGTAGCTCCACGTGAAACGCATACAGTGCAAGGAAATGTAGAAGGACGTACCTTGGTTTGTTGAAGGAAGGGCTGGATTGGGTTTGGCGGGACCAGGGTTGGTTCTTGGGATCTTTCGGGACAAGATGCAGGGAT